>JAODPA010107738.1:0-10085 GCA_025585075.1 Nepenthes mirabilis
CTGTCTCTGTTGTTTTTCTTTGCCTGTCCGAGAGCTTTTCTCTGTTGCTATCCGAGAACCTCAACCGCTCGGTCATCGTGCCTTCCGCGTGTTCAGCGCCAACAAAACTACGCCTAACAGATGCCACTAGAGATATTACAGAAACTTGCAATTTTATGGGTTTAGTAGTATTTATAAGAAATTTAAATTTTAAAAATTAAACTCAAGTTTACCTGTTCAATAAGGCTTTAAAATCATGTCATAATTTATGTAAAAAGACAAAGAGTTGCTTGAATTGTTGAAAGATTTGTTGTCATTGCTCTTGTGATTTTTATGAAGAACAGAAGTATGGACTTCGAGTTTCCCGTGAGTCGAGGCACAAATCTCGAAGATGATTGTCATATTGGTACGTATAAATATTCGTGATGAGTATCACATAAAGAGCGAGTGGTTCTTTCCATTTCTCATCTCGGGGGTGTTTGGCCAAATCTGCAGTGCATGAAACGCTGATTATGGGATCGGAGATCCGAGACCTTCTTGAGAGGACATTGAGCGTGCAGGTTGGTATCTCTTGGAAGGAAAAGCAGACTTCCTGAATGAAGCCCTCTTCTTAAGCTGGTGCAGCACTTTCTTCGTGTGAAGTGTCCGCAAAAATGGCGATGCTTGCTCCTTAAACTTGAGGACGAGGAAGAAGGTGATCCGATAGCTTAGGATGATGGCGTAAACTGCTGCTAAATCCCACCACTTGGAATGATCCAATTGGATGCCATACAGATCTGTGATGATCTCCGACCCCTTTAGTTTGGGTTCGCCTGGTAAAAAGTTGTCGAATTCAAGCCCGAGGAGATCATTCTTGAACGAGCCCTGCAATTCCCCATGGGATCAATAAACCCCCATGCAAGGTGTCAAATCATCACGAAAGTCCGTGGCAACAATCGCATGATTTGACCCATATATATATACATATAATATGAAATAAGTTTACGTAGAATAGATTAAAAATAACCATATCATTTTTTGAACCTCCCACATGTAGTAAGAGTTTTGCATATTGGGTTGTTTTTTTTATGCATACCCTGATATGTCATCAGATGGTACACGACAATCGCTAACAAAACCAAGTTTTAAAATGAATTATGAATTTGTTTTGCTATTGAAATGTGTGATGATTTAGTAATTTTGTGCTCGAAGAGAGCTCTGATTACCTGTAGTGCCCATGATCCATAACTTATATAAGAAATGGGGTAGCGCCAGAATGGCTTAGGAAGATCAGGCAGCAAACGAAAGAAGCCGGAGGTCATCATCATTATTCCCTGCAATACCAATCATTAATTATTAATCGACCACGAGTTATATGGAAGCCATGAAACAAATCTTATTACTTATATTAATTGTCTAAGTTTGAAATGTGATCGACTGGATTAAGCTTAGTATCAAGCCAATTATTCACAGATATGCGACAGTTCAAGCCTCATCTCATCTTAATGGCGACATGGGTGGTCTGAATTGCACTTCCTCTCCCATGTAAAGCACAGGATAACCTCAAGGGGCTCCAGAATTCTCTCTACTAATTGGGACTCTCCTCTGATCACCCGGCATTGTGTATAAAGTTCACAGCTACTTCTCTTACCGCAAAATGTTTATTTACCCCTTGCTTATATTCAGTTCTACCCAAGCTTTTTAGGCTTCTTTTAACATTTTTTATTTGCCCAATTGTTGCTGGTAATGTTAGTATGTTTGTGGTCAATTATATCAACATAATGTACTAACAAATAATTAAATTTATAGTCAATTCAATATAAAATAACTCATATGAAACTATAAATTATGCTTTAAGCTATCTAACACAAACATAAATATTCTAAATCCCAAATTCATAAATTATCCAAAATATTTCCACATATATTCAAATACCAAGCAAATTATAAGCGTATGCTGTTTCAAAATCAAAATCTACATTATCTACTATAAAATAAACTATAAGGGCTAAGTTTATATTAAAGTTAAGTTTATACTAAAATCAAATTCCTAAGTTTATATCGAAGTTGTTCAAATACCAAGCAAATCATGAATGTATTTATTATATGTGGGTAGGTTTGAGATACAGCATAGTAAACCCAACCAATTGTCAATTTCGGGTTTCATCCAAACCCAATCCCTAATCCGGTCAATTCATGTCGGGTCGGGTTCAGTAAGATTGTAACACACTCGGATATTTCTACAATAACTGACTGTCACTGGGACTTTAATTAATCATAAAAGAATTGGACAGAGAGAGAGAGAAGTAGAAGTACTGCTTACAATGACTCCAGCACCGGTGATAAGCCCCATCAGATAGTTGGAGACAAGAGACGCGATGACCATCATGCAGCTCTCTACCACAGAGATACAGCCGAAGAGCATGAGGCAGAAGTAGACGAAATGGGAGACCCCTTGCCCATATTTCACCATGTAATAACAGATAGACGTTGAAGTCACCGTTACTAAAACCAGGAAGGGGAACGATGACAGGAAGTTTGATAGAATGTATACTGCAACCCCATAATAACCCCCGATTCTCTCCCGATTAAACACCTGCATGTTGTCCGCATTCCACAAAACAATAAACAACTACTAATACAGATGAAACCTCTCTACCTCTAAATCTTTACCATTGTTTATAAACCAATGGTTATGATTTCGTCATTTTAAATAACTGATATCCTCTATTTTTAATTAAATAGTTGAGATTTCCATTTCCAAAATAGATATAACCCACGTCAATCCCAATACCCCTACCTTTTTAACTTCTCCATCGCCAAATATTTATAAATACGGTTATGTATATGACAATTAATACAGAATACATAAAAGAAGTATTAGATTCAACATCGAGTTTGTTTGTTTTAGAGAAATTTCCTAAGTTCTAGACAATTGTGTTTGTAATTGTAAGGTTTGTCTTTGATTATATTAGTACAAGACAAATCAAGTATAAGTCATCATACTATCCATTTGAATTATAAGTGATGACTTAGTTTCTTGAAAACAATATCTTTGCCTTATGCTTTGATGCTGTTCTATCCGCCGGTGGCTTAGCTGAGTTAGGCCGGTTAAAAAAAGAAAAAAAAATCAACAGTGAATGTTGACAAGATGCAAAATTGTCACGAGTGAAAAGTTTGAACAAGGATTGCCATCATATTATAAAGTTAAAGTCCATTAAAGAGGGGTGACTGGCTATATAAATTTATTTTTTATTAGTTTACTTAATCTATCATCATATCTTTCGTATGACTGATTTCAAATTACATTTTATCATCTCAATTTAAAAGTTTCTAGGTCTGTTTATTTCATTTAACTTGTACTTTTAAGTCTATACGGTGAGGTGCAGCTCCGATCGTGTTCATTTTTGAATACTTACCTTCAATTCTTCTACGAAAGATGGAAAACCACCGATGGACATGAAGACCATGAAACCAGACACGAAGGCGCCGCAAGATCCTCGGGCCAAGATGGCGGAATAGCCGGTGCCGACATCCCAGAAGACGGTGCCCACGCAGACGGCCACGATGATGTAAATGCCTAACCGTGCCCAATAATAGCCGATGTCCCTACACATGTTTGTGAAAGACCTTCGAGTGAGCGTCGTGAGTTGCTTCCACCACATCGCTTGGCTCCTTTCCTCTGTTTCCGTCGGAAGTCCTGTCTGCAACACCGGCGAAGAAAACATGATCGTTAGGCAAAACAATTAAGTTCACTTGATCGACCGTCAAGCTCAAATTTGTACTTCATGGCGAGTTTCTTACAATGGATGAGATCTCTCTGATCTTAGCTTTGACCCTCATGGCGTATTCTGACCATCTGTATTTCTCGACTAGCGTTGCTTTGATCCGAGCTGTTTCCACGGTCATCAAAGGATCTGATAATCTTTGCATTTCCTGCAGACCAAACAGATTAAACAATGCGCCAACACACGGAAAGAAAATACTTCTTTCGTGCCACCACTGTAAAACTTCTTACACTTTTTTTTTTAATTCAGACATGAATATATTATATCTAATGGAAACGACTGTAGTGAGCCGGCGTAAAAGGGTGAGTGGCCCAGACTCTATAGCGGCTCATTCATCTCTAGGATGGTCAACGCTTCCATTGACCGAAAAAGTACCTCAAGTAAGTCGGACGTAACCCAAAATAAGCGCGGCCGAGATCAAAATCGCCCCATGCACACCTTCCCAAGCCTCAACGGTCGCTGCCTTAATCCTCCACAACTCTAAGAATGGTAATCTCTTCTGTAACGGAAATCTCTTTTTCCCTATATATATGTTTGCATGTAGGTTGTATGAATACAGACGACCTAAACTGCGCCAAAGTCAAGTAGGTTTTTACTCACTTGTGCCTAAACCTTGGTCCCATACCAAACGACCAATAAGTGGTCAAAGTAAACCTCGGTCTCATACCAAACAGCCCATAAGCGATCGAAGTAAACATTAATCCCATATCAAGCGACCTATAAACGGTTGAATTAAACCTTGGTTCCATACTAAGCGGCCCATAAGTGGTCAAATTAAATCTTAGTTCCATCCCAAGAGGCATATTCTTGGTTGAACACAAAACCTTAGGGGTCTTAAACGACATGTGTGCAACAACCTCCTCCTGCAGGAGATAGCGCCATCAGTCTACAACAGTCGATAAACGGGGCAAAATGTGAGAGAACAAACGCTCCAACGAAAGGCAAGACACCCGGAATGATAACCTGGGCACCGCCACTTAATACAAAAACACAATCCAGCTAATAAAGAGTATGCTTATATATAAGAAATTTATACAACGCCACATAGACAAAGAATTATTATGACTCGTCCTGATGGCTTCCCAACTCCGAAGGGTCCCTTGGGGGACGCAGCACAAGCCTCCGGCCACGACCAATCGGATATCCATATACTCAGATCGACGAGAGGCTCTGGCATTCGTCGAATTTAGAAAGTTGACTGAAAAATGGGGATCTACCAAGGAAACTATCCACCGGCTGAAATCGATCCCAGCCTGAAACTGCACCTCTAGGGCCGGAGCTATAAGAGCCGGAAACCACTTGTAGCCTGGCTTCAAACTCTAACAGGGTCTGGTCAAGATAGTTAGCCCACGCCTGACTCTGCAGCGTATCCTCAACTGCTGCATTAATGCGACGCTCCATATCTTCGGCCACGAGATCGGCCTGAGCCTGCATTATGTGGGCAATCTTGTCTCCCTGCAAAGATAGGAACTCGTCTAACTCTCGAGACCTCCTTGCCGGCTAGAAAAACGAACAAAGGAGACAGCACAGAAAAACTGAAAATGGTCAACTGTGCAACTACGCAACTAAGCATGCGTATTTGACAAGAAGGGCCAGCAGGCCCATGGGATGGAGTAGCCCTCGAGACACCCTGGGGATAGAGACGTGGGAGGCCTGGATGATTCCACTCCTCGTCCGCAACCACATTAGTAGAGTCTTCGTTGCTGTTCTCGAACCGCGTCCTTCCGTCGCTGCTCTCGGACCGCGTCCTTCCGTCGCTACTCTCCCCTTCAGATGAAGATTTCGGCATAGGAGGGGACACCCTTTTCCCAAAACCAAGCAAAATAGGAATATCAATCATATTCTCGTCAGACATCATGAAGGAAGAGAAACTACGGAGCAAAGCAATGAAACGAATCGCAGGAGACGCCGTGGTTATATAGGCAAAACTTTCCGCCAAAAACAACATTGTAACGGGATTCGAAGGGTTACTTCGCTTCTGTTTAAGGTGACACGTGTCTTTACCTTATTGAACTCGCCTACAGCATGTTGGGACAGACATCACGTCGTACCATTGAGTAGTCAGTCTGCAACGATCAAGGTTCTAATACGACCGGCCAAGCCGTATGTGCACAACAAGTAGGCCGGCCGGCCGGCGCAAAGTAAATAAGGGAGAAAAAAAGAGGAAAACCAAAAAATGGCATAATACTTGACGCATTGATGGAATGGACTCTTTGTTAATAAGGTTCAATTTACAATTACATAACGGAAAGAACAAAATACAAATGTCCAAAACTAAGTCATGGGTCCACTTGGAGGGTGAGGCTCCCCTCCGACCTAGGAGTAATCCGCTAAGTCCTCGAGCTCCATAGCTGCGCTATTTAGTGGGTCGAGAATGCCAATGGGGAAACTGGGTGACACCAGAGAGACAATCCGCCAGCAGAGGTTGACGCCTTCCAAAACTCTAGTCTTCAGCAGAGAGCTCACCTCCTCTGGACGCAAGCGGACTAATATTTCAGCTTTAAACATGACAACCTTTTCTCAAAATTCGCCAGCCTGTCGTTCAACCCTGGTGGCCCGAGCCTCCAAGTTCCCTAGCCTCTCTCTCAACTCCACCAACTTAGACTTCAGCGCGGCATTTTCCTCCTGGTCTCTTTGAGCCTGGGCAGCGCTCTCTTCCTTGTCTCTTTGGACCTCAGCAACTATGGGATCCGAGCGACTCATGAGCTTCATCAACCAAAGAATCTCCTCCTCCTTCTCTTTGATTATTTCACCCTGCTGGTGCGAGTCTTTCACTATTGCACCAAGTATCCTCTGGTCCTGCAAGTCCAACAAAGCCGAAGTAATGATAAGTCAAATCAAGCTGGCAGAATCGAAAGAAAGGGGAAGTTTCCCTCGAAAGCTTACCGTTGCGCTTCTTCCTCTTTCTCGCCGGTTCCCACAACCCTAAGCTCTACTGTGGGAGGTCCTGTGATGGGCGAGCCGGGAGACTAAGTGTGGTAACAGCAGGAAACAACTCCGTAGCGATCATGGCTCCCGCTGCAGCTTTGGCTCCCTCAACAGGAACCTCCATTGGAATGACTTCGACGTCACCCATGGCCATAGGAAGTAGAGCAACGGTGAGACTAACCTCACCAATCTCCACCGGCTCCGTAGGCAACTCAATGGCTGGCTCCTCTAGCCCTCCGGCGTCATGCGCTAACTCCACTGGCATGACCGATGCCACAGAATCTTCCGCAAGTGATGGCATGGCGACGAGCTCCATGGTGGCAACTCCCTCAATGACTCCTAAATCCAAAAAGCTAGCGGGAGTCTCCACCACAAAATATTTGCCAACTCCAACCAGTCATCCAGCCATATGGTAATCTAGCTCGATGGCGGAAGAAGAAGAAGGCGCAGCTAGAGCAGCCCGCTTCTTTCTAGGGCTAATGGGAGGTTCGCCAATGGTAAGAGCCCCAGCCTTCCTCTTAGACTGCAATGTTGCCGACGGTGGAGCTTTGAGCTTTTGGACAAGTGAAGGAGGACCCCAGCGAGCCCTCCTAGCCTCCTCCCAAGATACCAAGTGATCCCTCCTAAACTCGAGAAGGTACTCCCGCACCAACTATAGCAAAGGCTCTACAGCATCCACCTCTACTTTAAAGGGCTTCCCGATGAAGACTCCAGGAACGTTGCCCCATTCTCTAGACAAGGGCCAATCATCAGATACACGCACAAAAAAGAACTAAGCCTTCTAGTTCTTGACTGACTCGTAGATTGCGCCACTAATGCGCAACTCTCTAAGAGAGAGCAAAATCCAATCTCTACTCTAGGCAAACTAGAAAATAACCTTCACGGCCTCCACCGTCAACAACCGTGAATGATGTTAGAGAAAGATGCAAAGTGAGTTAAGATAGCACACAGCATTCGTGTGGAGCCACGTGATAGGGACGTGAAACGCCATGAAAATGCGGAGTAGCTCCTCAGGGATCGGGAGATGAAGCCCACTCCACAGGTAAGCGTCGTATATAGCAATGTGTCCTACCGAAGGAGAGCAAGCCTTGTCCAGATTCCCAGGGACTGAGAATACAATGGAGGATGGGATGTTGTATTGCACATAGAGTTCCTTAACTTTGTCAGGAGCGATAATGGAGGAAAATTCATTAACGGTGGGCACCATGAAAGCAGAACAGAAAGGAAGACAAAGACTTGAGGAGTTGTGATGGAAGAAGAAAGGAGCAGGATGACTTGAACTGCTGTGTAACTTTTATAAGGATCGTCGCCGCCAAAGTGAAGCAGCGTATTAAAAAGGCGTGGCAATCATAACGGACATGTGTCGATTCTGGAGAAGACACAATCAAGTCGTATCTTCTAGCATATTGATTGTCGGGATTCTAACCGCCCTATGCGACGACATGTGGCAAAAAGTAACGGGTTGCTCAAAAAGGCCAGAGTCCCCAACCGGCCTTGCAACTCTTCGATTGCCCAGCCGGCGGCATAATGAAACGATGCATCGAAGACAACGACCCATGTTCTTTGGATTCAAGTGTTATGGTCAACGAATCCGATCAACGTCCACTTTCGCTCCGTTCTCCAGATTCAAGTGATATAGTCAACGAATCCGGTCAACAACCATTTTCGCTCCATTCTCCAGATTCAAGTGTTATGGTCAACGAATCCGGTCAACACCCACCTCCATTCCGTTCTCCAGATTCAAGTGATATGGTCAAAGAATCTAGTTAACAACCATTTCTATTCCGTTCTTCGGATTCAGGCGCTACGGTCAACGAGTCCAGTCAACGTTCATTCCGACTCCGATCTCCGGATTCAAACGTTGCAGTCAACGGATCCGATCAACATCCATTTTGGAGTACAAAATAAAAAATAGCAAAATATGTATGGAAACAAAAGACAAAAGCCAGAAACAACTACAAGTTTTCTCATTAACTTCCTCTTTACAAGTTATATAACCAGTAGATGCCAATACATGACAGTACAGATGGGAAAAGAAGAATTACATGAGGGGCCCGCAACCTTCAAAAAGAGTTGCCAAGATTTCAACATGGGAAGATTCGAACCTGGATTCAAATCTTGAGCACAGTCACCCCCACGGAAAGGGGCGGCCAAAGCAGTTACAGTTTCATGACTCAAAACAGTAGCGCCAGAGAATACGAACAGCCTAAACTCTAAACTAGCAACTGGGGTGACTAGTTTTCCGGCAAAGTCGACCTCCCGTGCCATCCCACCAGGCATTGTGGAAGGCACCGCTGAGGAATGTCAAAGGCCCCCAATTTATAGCGCATGGGAAGCAAGCGAATACACTAAACGCCAAAAAGCAGCAGTACTAGCAAACCTCAAAGAATCAAAAAGTAGGAAAATCACGTCAAGAATAGTGAAACGAAGAATCTAAGATAGACTTGAGGAGACAACATAGCTAGTCACGTCCCATTGTGAACATGCCAGAGGCTGAAAATCTAGGTCACCGGCATGGGAGACTAGTGATGGGGATGGCTGTAGTGGGCCGAACCAAAAGGGTGAGTGGCCCAGACTCTATAGTGGCCCATTCATCTCTGAGACGATCAACGTTTCTGTTGACCGAAAGAGCACCCCAAGTAGGCCAGACGCAGCCTAAAATAAGTGTGGTCCAGATTAAAATCGGCTCACGCGCACCTTTCCAAGCCTCAACAGTTGTCTATCTTAATTCTCTGCACATCCAAGAATGACAATTTTTTCTGTAATAGAAATCTCCAATAATCAGAGCACATCTAGAAAGGAAAGCTCATAAATCAGCGCACAACTCTCAAATGAAGCCTCAACGGTCATTGCGTGCGGCATCTCCACAAAAGGAAAGAAATCCTCCTTCCTAACCGTTGCAACACAAAAGGGCACCCGCATCCATACTGAGGAAGGCAACGATCTCCAAAGAGAGCAGGTATTTCATCTCGCCACCTAAGGCAACGGAGGCCCACAGCTATAAAAGGCCATGGTGACTTACTCCATGGACACACTCTTTTACATATTTAAACTAACAGAAGCTCACCAAACTCTCAAGCATCTAATTACTCGGCGCTCTCTTTTGTTACTAGTTACCAGCAAACTCAATACTCAGAGAGGCCACTTTGTACGAGCAATACATGACCAAAGCCACTCCTCATGAGTGTACCTCCAAACCTCATTCTCAAATCCCTCACCCTTCATTTATTTTTGCATCCTCTGCATTTACCTTCTTACTCTCAGAAAGCCGATTACTAACTAAAGCGTTGAAGGATAAATCGGGGAGCGAGTCCCACCATTTTTCTCTGATTCCTCATTATTTGTTATGGTATGTAGGATCCCAGGCATACAGAACGATGACTAGAATCCGAAGAGTATTTTAACCCGAATC
>JAODPA010107749.1:0-20063 GCA_025585075.1 Nepenthes mirabilis
ATATTGTGCACGATTGTGAATCTCGTCATCATCTAGAGTTAAATATCCCTTACGTGTATCAGATATTTAATTTAATAAATTTATTATTGCTTCCGCTATACTTGTAACGGGGTCGAAATACGTAAGCACCGAAACGTGCTTTTTCAATACTTTTGTGGTACATTACTGGGTTTTGGCTCACTATTGTTGTTTTTGCCCCCCACCAGGTGAGACAGTATAGTTGCTGCCTGATGAGCAGGAGTAAAGAAAGGGCTTAGTTTGAGAAGCTTTGTGGAATCTTGAAGTCTTTTAAAGAACATTGGAAATTTGATAACAGTGAATGTAAAAAACTAATTTTATGGATGAAAATTATGTATTTATAATTATGGCATATTATGTTTTATGTTGGGATGATTTGTTTTGCTTCCGCTGGATTACCTTATGGTTCCAGTTTTCCTTCCGCTATTTAGTTTTGAATTTGTACAAGTCCTAGATAGTATCTCTTATTTGTACTCAATATAGTGGATAGGATTGTTGAGTTGGAGCTATGGATAAAAATGACATTGAATGATCCTGTGTTTGTATTGTGAATGAATGGATATTAAGGCCTAATTATTGCATGTTTATTTAGGTTGTTTGTATTAGTTTTTGTCCAGTTTTAGCAATTTTCTAAAGAAATTTATATTATATTATTTTGGGTATTAGTTTTATTTGTCTATTGACGGAGATTATTGGAAGAAAAATAATTCTTTCCGTCACATCATGGCTCTCATCTGGAAGGAAGTATAAGTAAGTATGTACTAATAGCTCAACAAGGCACATATACAAATCAAAGGACATACACTTTTCATATTCAAACATAATAATGTATATATAAAGAAACAGGAATGCACATGAGATTGCAAGACATGATTCAGGAGGGAATATTTCCATTGACCATTTCAGATTTCCTTAGTTCTTTTCCTTTTGTCTTGTCTTAGTCATCAATTTATGTCGAAAGCTTATTTCGTTTGGGAGCCAAAATCAGTAGATCTTACTGATAAAGAAACGGTCAGTCGTAATCTGGATTGTGTTTACTCTGACACAATCCTAAGCCATCTACTCCTATTCAAAACTTAGAGGTGGGCCATCTGCATAGAATCCTTATAGAGGGGCCGATCAGTCGTGGTGGCCCAGCCATAAGTGGTTCCAAATAAACGACGACCTTCCGTAATAATATACTAAGGCATGCCAAGGAATATCACCAATTATAAAATACGGCCAAGACACACGATCAGAGTAATCCTTTGAGTTTCCACTATAATATTTTGGCATGTCAAAGTTTATTATCTGTAATCTTTAATCCAAATTCTTAGTTTCTTATTTCATTAGGGAATTTTGTTCTTAAGCGTCAAAGCAATTTCTTTCGTTCTCACTCAATTAGAGAACGTTTCATAAATTAAACAGATCATCATTCCATAGCACAGTTTAGAAGACCATCACTTAATTACAGAATTCTCTCCATCATCAGATTTTCTTTGCATAAGTATATTTTTATATTTTTTGTGGGCTTAAATCCTCACGTTTTCGTAATTCATACCACATGAGTTTAGGTCCCCACGTGTTCATAGTTCATACATAATATTTCTTAAAATTTAGATGATTAAGAAATTCCTTTTTGATTATGTCAGACAGAAGTCTTAAAACTTTCGATCAATAACTCTTAACAAATGGTTCATAACATGATTTTTGGAATATTTTGGATTAATAGGTTCATGATACATGCATAATTTATCATAAAGTTTGGAATAAAGAACTTTTATTATCAAAAAATAGATTGACTTAAAAGGCTTTCGGATATGATTTTCCTTCACAATTAAACATGTCAAAACTTTCAGATTATATAATTGAATTTATATAGATACATATCACTTAATGAACAATTAAATAATGTGAAATTATACAAAAGTGTTGCTTATGGACCTCAGGTGAACAGTACCCACGATGAACAGTGCGCGTGACCAGTACCCAATTGTGCATATTGATTAATTCTCATAATTTCAGGCATCCAAAGGGTATCTTATCGAATTCAAGGTATGGGTAATTATAATCCCAAATCAATTTATACATTAAACTCTAAATCGAAGCTTAAAAAGGGTCCAAGCACTGGTTAGGGTTTCCTCAAACAAATTTCTACATAAAACCATAAATTCGAATACCTAATCGATAAATTAACGAGCTCAAATCATGGGTAATCATATTCTAGTCCCAAATCAAGTAAAAACCCCAAAATTTTATGGGTAAATCGTCCGGGTGTGGGTTAGGGTTTGCCTTGTCCAAAAATATAATAAATCTACAAATTTGGGCACAGAATTTACGTATATACATGCTTGGGTCTTGAAAATTATAAAATATAAACTTAATTGAGTATCAGAACGATGATACCCAAAGAAAATAAGATAAAAGTACAAGAAAACGAAAGATGATGGTATGAGTGTACTTACCTTGTCTCGATCTATTATCTTTTTAACTAACTTTCGGACGGATTTAAACTCATAGGCCTCTATCTCCTCCTTCTCTCTCTAGCTCCTTGTGTTCTCTCTCTCTCTTTAAACCCAAAATGGCTGAAAAATAACCTGCTGGAACCCTCGCGCGATATTTATATCACGGCGTGCGCCAACTGGGCACTCGTGCGCCAGCTGGGCACTCGTGCGCCTGACGGGCGCAAGGCATTCTATTTTGGGCGCCAGCTCGAGCGCTCAAGTGCCCGGCGGGCCCAAAACATTCTGTTTTTAGCGCCGCCAGCCGCACTCGAGTGCACAGCAGGCCCCATGCTACTGACAGCACATCAGCAAGTAACAGCCCACTTTCATCCAATTTTTACTTCTAATACATATTCTTCCGCATATATTAAACTTAGTCTTGATCTTTATAATATTAATTACTTCCTAATTATCGTGTTTTGAAAATCGGGACCTCACACGGGATCTTTTTAATTAATCTTGAGATCAAAGACCTCTATATATACATCCTGGCGTAGAGTCTTCCAGGCAAGTACTAGTCGAGCTTCTCATCTGATGGCTTGCTATTCTTCTTCTTTCATGGCTTTATTAACTGGGGCTTCTCTCATTGTGATTTTCTTACTTGTTGGAACCTCAAGTGCCCAGCTCTCGACCAATTTCTACTCAAAATCTTGCCCAGGTTTGTTTACAGCTATAAAATCAGTGGTGCGATCTACAATCAACAAAGAAGCCAGCATGGGTGCTTCTCTACTTCGCTTGGTCTTCCCTGATTGCTTCGTCAATGTTAATCTTCTGTTCACTACTCTATATTATCTTCTCTCTTGACTTTGTTTATTAGTATATATGGTTAGGTCATTATTAATCTTTTAGCCGCTAATTGTATGTTCTACGAGGGAGTTGCAAAGCCTCTAGCTCGAATAAACTGATGTGGAATTCGAAATTTGACAGAGAATTACAATAAGTAATTAATATTTTTACTATAAGAACAATGGCTTCCGCCCTTTTATTATTGTAGTATACTGACTGAACATTGTTATAAGGAAAATACTAAGAAACTTTTTCAATAGTAGTCATTTTTACATCTTTATTTAATACTCAAAAAATAGAAAATATATATTGATAGAAGAAATAAACTAACTTATTCCATAACCTATCCCTGTGGTAGGGCTGTGATGGATCTGTTCTACTTGACGATACATCAACCTTCACTGGAGAGAAGAAAGCAATTCCGAATGTGAAGTTGCTAAGTGGGTTTGATGTTGCTGATGAGATTAAATCTACGGTTGAGGAAGTATGCCCTGGTGTCGTTTCATGTGCTGATATTTTGGCCATTGCTGCGAGGGATTCCGTTGTTATTGTAAACTTCTCTTAATAATCTTAATCAATGAAGTTTCTGGTTTGGAAAAACTTTTGGCCTTCTGATTTCTCTAAAACTGCACATTTAATCCATCTTTCTTTCGCATTTTTCTTAATTATACAGTAGCTTGGAAGGCCAGAATGGGATGTTAAATTAGGTAGAAGAGATGCTACGACAGCCAGCCAAGCTGATGCTAATTCGAACCTTCCGCCACCATCTTCTAGCCTCAGTTCTCTCATCTCTTATTTCCAGTCCAATGGGCTTTCTACCAAGGATTTGGTTGCCTTATATGGTAAACTCTCTTGCATATGTTTAGCAATTTCTCTGCTACTCTGTTGTTCTTGCACTAGTATCCATTGCAAACATTAAAATCATGTGCAATATCCATAAGGAAAGAATCATTTACCTAATTTTTCTTAATCTCATTTATCACCTTTGGTTGTATCTGCAGGTATGATAAAAACATCTGGTTACCTCGAACGTACCGTTGGATATCACATTGCTTTAAATACTCCAACATTTTCATCTGTTTAATCTATAATCACGCCACATAGCCTGATTGGTGACTCAATGCATTTGCAACCACATTAGCTTTCCCAAACTTATACTAAATTTCACAATCATAATCCTTCAGAAAATCAACCCATCCCCTCTGCTTTATATTGAGCTCCTTTTATGAAAATAAATAATTTAAACTTTTATTGTCAGAATAAATAAAAAATTTCTCACTATAAAGATAATGTCTCCTAATCTTTAGGGCAAATACCATTGCGGCTAACTCCAAATCATGAATTAGATGGTTCCTTTCATGTACCTTCAGTTGTCTAGACCCATAAGCCACTACTTTACCATTCTGCATCAATAGACAACCCAAGCCCTCCTTGGAGGCACCACAATATACTTCAAACCCAACTAATCCCTCCGAAATAGTTAGCACCGGAGCGGTCGTTAGGCGTTCCTTCAATTCATAAAAACTCTAATCACATTCTTCAGTCTAATTAAATTTAGCCTCCTTCTTTATTAACTTAGTTAAGGGCATAGCAATCCGTAAAAAATTCTCTAAGAATCGCCTATAATACCCTGCCATGTCAAGAAAACTCCAAACTTCGGTTACTGACGTAGGCCTATTCCAGTTAATAACGGCCTCCACCTTCTTTGGGTCCACAGTAATGCCACCATTCGAAATTATATGCCTCAAAAACATCACTTCCACCAATCAAAACTCACATTTCTTTAGCTTAGTATACAGTTTCTCCACACGAAGTACTTAGAGTACCATCTTCAAGTAAGTCTCATGCTCCTCGTGATTCATAGAATATATCAAATTGTCATCAATAAATACCACCACAAACTTATCTAGATATGGCCAGAATACCCAATTTATCAGATCGATAAAAGAAGCATGAGCATTCGTAAGACCAAATGACATCACAAGAAATTTGTAGTGGCCGTATCTAGTCTAAAAACTTGTCTTGGCCACATCCACCTACTTAATCCTCAACTAGTGATATCTGAATCTTAGATCAACCTTTGAAAACACCAAAGACCTTTACAACTAGTTAAATAAGTTATCAATACGTGGTAAAGGATATTTATTCTTAATTGTGAATTTGATCAATTCACAAAAATCGACACACAACTGTAAGGATCCATCTTTCTTCCTTACAAATAGCACCACTACACCACACAGAGATACACTCGATCTAATGAAACCTTTGTCTAATAATTCTTGCAATTGCAACCTCAACTCTTTCAATTCAGCGGCGCCATGTGATATGGTACCTCTGAAATGGGGCTAGAACCAGGGACAACTTTGATTTCAAACTCAATCTCCCAATGAGGGGATAACCAAGGTAACTCATCTGGAACTACATTCTCAAAATCACATATGACCAAAATCTCCTTCGCCGACACACTATGACTCCCAATAATATTGGCATAAGTTAGATAAGCCTGGCATCCACTTTTCATCAAATGTTTAGTAAGTAAAGTCAAAACCAATACAGGTATCTCCTTCTTCCTAATACCTTGAAAGAAGAAGGGTTTGACTCCAGAAATATCAAAACATACTCTTTTTAGAAAGCAATCAATACTTATATGAAATTTAGCTAGTCAGTCCATTCCCAAAATAATATCAAAATCGCACATATCCAACAACACCAAATCCACCATCAAATGCATCCCATTCACTTCAACCATATACTCTAGATACATAACATCAGTAATTATCGACGATCCGGTAGGTGTTGATACAACCAAAAAAAAAATCTAGAATCCTTGGAGGGGATAAATACAACATGCAAATTGGGAGGAAACAAAGAAGTGCGTAGATCCAGAATCAAATAAAACAGAAACTGAAATTCCACAAATAAGAAGGGTACCTTCAACCACATTCGGGGATCGCTCTGTGTCCTATATAGTCACCACAAATACTTTAGCCGAAACCGTAGGCTTCTTTGCTTCCAATCTCCTTGGTAGCAGACAATCTTTAATCATGTGGCCCCACTGACCATAATGAAAACATGCTCCCATTACTTTAAAATAGGGCTTCCTTGGGTGCTTCTTCCTGCAATGCACACAATGAGCTGCTAATATCAAGGCTGAACCTCAGTGATACTCTTTTCCTTATCTGTTGTCTTCACCTTTTTAAATGGCCCTGAGGGCCCTACATTCAACCCCACACTATAACTTGTCCTACTGGCTATCCTTTTGGCAAAGAACTTTTGAGTCTCCAACTCTCTCTCAAATATCAAGGCTCGATCTAAAATCTCTGCGTAGGTTTAGAGCTTTTGAGTCACCAATATCCTTTTAATATCATCTCTTAGTCCCTAGTGAAACTTTTTGTTTTCCTCAATTCATCATCTACAATATATGGCGCATACCGAGACAGTTCAGCAAACTTCGCATCATATTCTGCTACGATATGATTCCCTTACCTAAGCCGCATAAATTCTTGCTCCTTTTGATCCTGGAGGCTAGAGGGAAAGTATTTTTTCATAAAAACTTCTTAAACATTTTCTAAGTGATATCATCATCGGACACTTCCAACACCCTTTTCTTCATAGACCACTAGCTATCTGCTTCTCCTTCGAACTTATACACCGTAAAAGTAACCCTTTTCTTATTAGAGCACTAGATCACCGTAAAAATCTTCTTCATCCTTTGAATCCAAATATCCACTTTCACCGGATCTGGTTCTCCCAAAACTTCAGGTACTCTTTTTGCTGTAAACTTATCATACGCCATCGGAGCAAGATTCATTGGGGCCAGCTCTGGTGCAAGAACCAGAGCCATGTGAAGTTACTCCATCAATTCAACAATGTTCGTCATTCTTCCCAACAAATTTATGTAATCGGCCTCACAATCCTGGGGAGTACTAGCACCGCCTCTAGTAGTTCTTCTACCTCTTCTACTCGCCATCTATATCCTATAGCCAAAAACAGTGTAATGTTAATAGATCTTAAAAAATCTGGTTAAAGGGAGGAGTTAATAATAATTTAATATAATTTAGGATCATCCTAGGAGCTAATACCTAAACACTCTATCTAATCCTAACTATCCTCAACCTATTCTTAAACTTAAGATTAAACTTCCACTTTAAAGTCGATCAATCTTAAGGCATCTCTTTTTTCTGATACAAATTGTGACAGAACGGATTATTTTTCTTCCAATAATCTCCATCAATAGACAAATAAAACTAATATCCAAAATAATATGATATAATTTTTTACAAAAAATCGTTAAAATTGGACAAAAACTAATACAAATAACCTAAATAAACATATAATAATTAGGCCTTAACATCCATTCATTCACAATACAAATACAGAATCATTCAACGCCAAATTTATCAATGGCTCCAACTTAACAATCCTATCCACTATATCAAGTACAAATAAGAGGTGCCATCTATAACCTATACAAATCCAAAATAAAATAGTGGAAATAAAACTAGATCCATAAGGTAATCTTGCAGAAGCAAAACAAAGCATTCCAACATAAAACATAATATGCCATAACTATAAATATATAATTTTTACCCACAAAATTAGTTATTTACATTCACTATTATCAAATTCCCAAGGTTCTTTAAAAGACTTCAAGATTCCACAAAGTTTCTCAAACTATGCCCCTTCTTTACTCCTACTCATCAGGTAACAGCTTTACTGTCTCATCTTGTGGGGGCCAAAATAACAAGGGTGAGCTGAAACTTAGTAAGGTATCATAAAAGTATGAAAGCTTATATTCTCATACAAAACATAAATACCGTAAACGAGAAGGGTCATGGAATTATAAAAGAACAAGAATGTACCTGGAAACGTGAAAAAAGCATGAATCGATATGAAAGCGTGTCGAAAATCATAAATCAATTTCAAACTTCACACCTATTTATTAAATTTAACTTATTTATCCAGAGGGACCCAAACTAGTAGACCTTATTAGTCGAGGGTGTGAATAATTGGGGATAAATTGTGTTCAAACCACATAATCCAAGACCAAAGTTCAAAAATTCTCATTGTCCAAAATTTAAAACTTCAAAAGTCTTTACCTTCTAAATAAATGCCCCGAGAAGAGGCGAACCATATATTACTCCATGGATAGAGTTATTCTCGATTACTATCATAACGTTCTAATACATGTCGGAGAATCTTATCTGATTGTACAACGGTCTTAGGTTTGATTTCTTATCGATTTACTTAACTGAAGGTAGCCTTGCTCTTATTTCCTAGTTCTTAGCTCTTCATGCCTCAAAGGACAATCAAATTCATACAATCAAACCTTCAGATAGCTCCAAAAATTCTCAATAATTTAACAATATAGTTCCATGCAAAATTTTCAGGTAAAAATCATCTAATAATCTTTAACAAATCACCAATTAATATTTATATCTCAAGATTCGAGATTTTTAAATATCAAACCCCTAATTTTTGTTCTAGGGTTTCATGCGAAGCTTTCAGACGAAAATCAAACCTAAATCTTGAACCAAATCACAAAATCAAAGCCATGAATTATAATACATATACATAAACATGAAATTTACTCCAAAAGTCATGAAAAACATACAATATTCATAACAAATCTTGAGAACGATAGTTTTAGAGCATAAATGTCAAAGTGAAGATACTTAAAAGCGGTAAAAATGAAAAACAAAGTTTAGAGTACACTTGTCTTAACCCGATCTACCATTTTTCTTACTCTGATCGTATCAAAAGTGGCCGAAATCTCTTTCTCCTTCTATTTTCTCCTCTTTCTCCCTTTGCTACTCTGCTTCATGCCTTGGTTTTCTCTCCCCTTCACTTTTTACAACAAAAATGAAATCAAGTCATTGGCAGAAAATCGGGCTCATGCTCGAGCGCATGACGGGCATGCAGTGGGCACGATCTCTCAGCCATTGCCTCGCTCGAGCACATTGCAGCATGAAGTGGGCGAGTTTCAATCTGGTTTTGGTGCCTGCTGTTGTGACGAAATAGATTTTTTTTTTTACATTCCACCAATGACCTCCAAGAACTGTCACCAAGGTTTCGGTGATCTGATCTGAGCCGGTCATGCCTCCCAATCACAGGATCACAAATGTCATTTAGGACCCTTACATGATATCTATAAAATATGTAACGGAAGCCAATCTAGTAACCTACCAAAATATTTACATTCATACCCATAAAACTCATTTATGCATACATAGTCATAAAAGTCTAATTACAAAAATTCATATATTTCAATCGGATCATTATAATAAAACTGCTTCTTCTGTGGTAACTCCAAAATATGCTTCCGAGTCCTTAGAATCATTTAGGAGGAGCTCTAGTCATTCCATCTCATCAGGCACGAGCTCCATAGTTTCATCTTGAAGGAAAAAAATAGAAAATAGTGAGTCAGAACTCAACAAGGTACATGTAAATTTTTCAAAAAGCATTATGTTGTAAGACAGATACAGATACATATGTAACGTGAGTATTTAAAATAACCGTTGATCGAATCATGGCAGATACATAATGTAAAAGAAATCAGGAAAGTCGAATCAGTCAAATTCTGGAAATCGGAACAAAAAATAGAGTCGGTCTTATTATAAAAATTTCTCTTCCCTTTTATTTTTATCAATAAGGGACATCGTTAGCAGAGAGAGTAATAATCGAGGATAGATTGTGTACATCTCCTCATAATCACGGCAATTCCTCATTGTACGAAGCCCTGAGGATGACTCTCATTCCTCATTGTACGAAGCCCCGGGACAGCTCTCACTTTCTCCTTATACGAAGCCCCGATGATGGCTCCCTTTTGTTATTCTCGATTACTACCATAATGTTCTAAGGCATATCGGAAAACTTTATCTTCGAGTGCTAAAGTCCGATATTATTTATCTTGTCATAAGGCCAGTTCTCTTTTTCTTTAGTTCACATTCTGGATGGGCACAAAACTTTCGATCGTCATATTACAAAATTGATTTCAAATTCATTTTTCTTATTCCGGTCAAGTATAAAGACTTTCAGTTGATATGTAACCGATTTTAAATCTATAAATCTCATTCCGGTCAATAATTATAACGTTATAACTCAAAGGCGATTTACTTCTCCATTTTTATACAATGCAAGTTTAATCATAAGTTGAGCAGAAAACGGAAAGCAGAAAGCAGCAAGCATGAATAAACCATGAAATCAAAATTATATTTTCAGTCCAATCGTAAAGCAAGTATGACGTCAGAGATGCAACTTATCAATCAGTAATTAAAAACAGAAAGTCTGATGTACTCTGTGCTAAAACACTTAAATCTGAAGAGAACACTTGCAATTTTTCTTAAGGCCGGAACTTGAAAATAGAAGTAAAATCTGAGTTTAAAAAGGATAGGTTCACTTGCATTAAAACATTATTATAATTTAAGCTTAAAAACGGGGGTACACTTGCGTGACTATTATCCACCCACTCCAACTTACTTGAAACTTTTTCTCCTTCTTTACTCTTTACCCGTCTTCCTCGCCAGAGATTCCACACCCGTCCCTCAATTGGAGCTCAGTATATAAAGAGGAGGGATTAGGTAGAGTAAGTAGGGTGAGTTACCTATTTGGTACTTCCCTTCATGGGTTAGGTGGGAGTGAGTGGGGTAAGTTACCTACTTGGTACTTTCATCTAAAAAATCAACGAGGTAGTTCACTTACTCCGATTGGATTCGGATCTGGTTGGGATCCAACGAAGTTGGCCCTTGCCTTTAGTTTGTCCTTAATCTATCCTGGTTAATATTTTCTGGATTTGGTAGTCAATTCTAACTGGTCAACATTTTCTTCAAAGTCGGCCAACCATTCTATTGGTCAACTTTTTCGGTCAACACTTCTTATTATAATTTGGCCCTACTTTTACTCAAAACCGGCCAACGTTTCTTTTCTCTTATTCAAGGTCGGTCAACATTTCTAAAAATCGGGCAACCCTTAGGTCAACCTTCCGGTCAACATCTTGACCCCGGTCAACATCTCAACGTTGGTTGACATTTTGACGCTGGTCAATGTCATGATACCGGTCAACATTTTGATTACCATTAGTTCCGGTCTTCAAGTGGTGTAAGGCCACTCCAGTTCAAGTTGAACTCAAAACACTCCGGTTTTTAAGTAGCAATATTTTACTTTGATTTTAAGCTTCTTTGATTTTAGGATCTCATAATTCTCCACTACTTAAAGAAATTTCGTCCCCGGAATTTAAATGAAGTTACATACCTTAATCAAACAAGTGGGGATACTTGCTCCAGATTTCTTCTTCTCGCTCCCAGGTAGCTTCCTCAAGTGAGTGATTTCTCCAGAGCACCTTTAGCAGGGGAACCGTCCTTGTACGCAGCCTTTACCTTTTCCGGTCGAGAATTTGTAGTGGTTTCTCAACATAGGACAAATCCTTGTTGATTTTCAAGGGTTCGAATTCAATTATGTGCATAGGATCATAAACATATTTTCAGAGCACGGATACATGGAACACATCATGTACTTCTCTCAGACTTGGCGGTAGTGTTAGTTTGTAAGCTACTTCTCCGATCGTTTTCAGAACCTCGAAAGGACCAATAAATCACGGCTTGAGTTTACACTTCACTCCAAATCGTAATGTTCCCTTGGATGGTGAGGCCTTCAAAAAAAAATCTCCTATTTCAAAGCTTAATTCTTTCCTCCTTCTATCCGCATAGCTTTTCTGTCTGCTTTGAGCGATCTTAGCTGTTTCCTTTACGATTTTCAGACCCAAAATTCTTCTATCTCCGGTTTCTTCCCAATGAATCGGTGACCTGTATTTCTTTCCATATAGAGCCTCAAAAGGCGCCATACCGATACTAGCCTGATAACTGTTATTATAAATAAATTCTGCCAGTGCCAGGTAAGTATCCTAAGTGCCTTTCATTTCTTATACAGAAGCCCTCAACATATCCTCAAGAATTTGAATAGTTTGCTCAGATTGACCATCCGTATAAGGGTGATAAGTAGTACTAAATTTCAATTTAGTCCTCAATTCTTTATGTAATTTTTTTCAAAACCTTGAGACAAAACAGGAAACCCTATAAGATACAATGGAGGCAGGAATTCCATGTAGTCTCACGATCTTATTCACATATAGCTGAGCCAGCCTATTACGTGAATAGGTCGTCCTGATTACCAAGAAGGGGCTAACTTTTTCAGCCGGTCAACTATAACCCAAACGGCATTGTGGTTTCTAGAAGTCCTTGGCAGACCTGATACAAAATCCATAGCAATATCTTCCTATTTTCAACTCGGAATCGGCATTGGCTGCAATAACTCGGAAGGTTTTCTCCTTTCCGCCTTCAGTTGCTAACACACGAGATATTTTTCCACATAGGCCATGAAGTCCCTCTTCATGTTCCTCCACCAGAAAGTTTTCTTCAAATCTTGATACATTTTGTTTGTTCCGGGGTGGATGGTATACCTAGACCGATGGGCTTCTTTTGAAATCTTTTCTTTTAACTCCTTATCATCTGACACACATAATCGATCTCTAAACCTCAATACTCCATCCGTTCGGATACTGAATTCAACTCAGGACTCCTTACTCAAGTCACTTGCAATTTCTACAAGGAACGGATCATTAAGTTGCTTTTTCCTAACTTCACTAATAATCACAGGTTAGATTTGAAGATAAGATAGGAGCATCCTATTGCCCTTAGTATATTGCTGGACATTATATTGCTTCAGATAGTCTAATAATTCCATTTGCTTGATTTGCCATCGAGCCACAACTCCTGACCATCAATTTAATGCATCTGCAACCACATTAGCCTTTCTAAGCTTATACTATATCTCAAGTTATAATCCTTTAAGAAATCAAGCTACCTCATTTGCCTCATATTAAGCTTCTTTTGAAAAAACAGATACTTCAGGCTTTTGTGATCAGAATACACAAAAAATTTTTGCCATATAGGGAATACCTCCAAATTTTTAAGGCAAACACCACAACAACCAGCTCTAGATCATAGATAGGGTAATTCTTTTCATGCACCTTCAGTTGTCTAGATCCGTAAGCTACCACCTTACCATACTGCATTAATACACATCTAGGCCCGCTTTAGAGGCATCACAATACACCTCATAGCCTCCTGACCCTTCTGAAATCACCAATATTGGAGCAGTAGTCAAGCGATCCTTTAGTTCCCGAAAACTCTGATCACACTCCTTAGTCCATGCAAATTTGACTTTATTCTTCAACAATCGAGTCAGGGGCATAGCAATCTATGAAAAATTTTTCACAAATCACCGCTAGTAGCCTACCATGCCCAGAAAGCTTCTAACCTCAGTTACAAAAGTCGGCCTACTCCAATTAGTAATAACCTCTACTTTCTTTGGATCCATAGAAATACCATCATCAAAAATTATATGTCCCAAGAACATCACCTTCTCAAGCCAGAATTCATATTTTTCCAACTTAGTATACAACTTTTTCTCACAGAGCATTTGAAGTACTATCCTTAGATGAGTTTCATACTCCTTATAGTTCTTTAAATAGATTAGAATATCGTCAATAAAAATCACCACAAATTTATCCAGATATTGCCAGAACACTCTATTCATCAGGTCCATAAAGGCAACAGGGGTGTTTGTAAGCCCAAAGGATATAACAACGAACTCATAGTGGCCATATCTCACCCGAAAAGCAGTTTTGGCCACATCCTCTGGCTTAATCCTCAACTAATGATAACCGGACCTTAGATCAATCTTTGAGAACACTCGAGATCCTTATAATTGATCAAACAAATCATAAATACGTGACAGATGATATTTATTTTTTATCATGATTTTGTTTAATTCACAATAATCAACACAAAGCCGTCACGACCCATCTTTCTTCCTTACAAATAACACTGGTGCTTCCCAAGGAGACATGCTCGACTTGATAAAACCGTTGTCTAATAACTCTTGTAATTGTAATCTTAACTCCTTCAACTCAGCAGGGGTCATTCTATAAGGGGCCTTAGAAATTGGACTAACATTGGGAACAATAGAGATCTCGAACTCAATCTCCCGATGCGGAGGTAATCCAGGCAACTTCTAGAGAAATACATCCTCAAACTCGCGGACGACTAGGATGTCTTTAGCCGGCACCTTATGACTCTCAGTGATGCAGGCATACGCCAAGTAAGCTTTACATTCGCTTCTCACCAGATATTTAGCATATAAGGTCGAGATCAACACAGGCATCTCCTTCTTCCTAATGCTTTGGAAGAAAAAGGTTTTCATCCTAGAGATATTAAAATAAACCCTCTTCATGAAGCAATCAATGGTAGCATGGTTTTTAGCAAGCTAATCTATCTCCAGAATTACGTTAAAATCTCCCATGTTTAGTAACACCAAATCCACAATTGAATATTGCCCATTTACTTCCATTACGCATCCAGGATATACCACATCAGTAATTATAGGAAATCCAATAGGGGTACACACAGATAATTTATAATCTAATATGTAAGGGGTAGTGACAATAAGGCATGCAAATCGTGGAGAAACAAATGAATGGGTAGATCCTTAGTCAAATAAGATAGATTCAGGAACTCTACAGACAGAAAGAGTACCTTCTACGATATTTGACGATGCCTCTTGTTCCTGAATAGTTGCTGCGAAGGCCTTAGCCGGAATGGTAGGATTTCTCCCATCTAGTCTCGAGCAATCCTTAATCAAGTGACCTTACTGTCCACATTTGAAACAGCTCCTGTCATCCGACGGCACGCCTGCCCCAGATGCATCCTCCCACAGGTGGTGCAGTGCGCAGCCGACGTCCTTGAATTAGTCATCGACTGAGCTGGCACAACACCATTTCCTTTATCAATCGTCCTTGTTTTCTTGGATGATCCAAAAGATCTCCCATCAGATCCGCCACTAATGCTTGCTCAGCTAGCTGCCTTCTTTGTGTAAAATTTCTCTATCTCCACTTCTTTTTCGTAAATAATTGTCCTGTCCAGTATATCAACATACGTCTCAAGCTTTAATATGGACAGTTGTTTCCTGATATCATCCTGCAGTCTTGCTGAAACTTCTTCGCCTTTCTTAATTTGTCTTCTACATAATAAGGGGAGAATTGGGACAGTTCAGTAAATTTAGCATCGTACTCAGTCACCGACATACTCTCTTGCCTTAATTTTATGAATTCCATCTCCTTTTAATCTCGAAAACTGGATGGAAAATATTTTTTCAAAAAAGCTTCCTCGAACATATCCCAAGTGATCATCTCATCGGGCACTCCTAGCGCTTTCTTCCTCATGCCCCACCAACTGTCTGTTTCGCTCTCCAACTTATATACGGCGAAGGTGACCTTCTCTTGGTCCGTACACCCAATTACTGTAAATATTTTTTTCATCCTCTTTAGTCATATATCAACTTTTGCCAGATCGGGTTTCCCTAAAAAGCCCGGTACTCGCTCCGCCGTGAACCGATCATACGTGGTTGGAGCTAAGATGGCCGGAGCTGGCTCTGTTGCAGGGACCAGAGCCATATGCCTGTGCTCGACAGACTCTACTACGTTGGTCATTCTTTTCAATAAATCTATATAGGCGGCCTCCCGATCATAAGTTGTATTACGACCATTCCTTCTTCCTCTTCCACTAACCATCCTAAAATCAAAACAGGTACGATATTATAATCCCAGGAAAAGAAAATATCTGTCAGCTCATCAAAAGTAAACCTAGGCTAGGTTCCGAGCTTCTTTAGGACTCTAGTCACCTAAGTTACCCTGGCGTACTTCTTACTGAAATTCAGTATGAAGATTTAAACCTATACTTTCGTATTTTTGATCGATCAATTCCTAAGGCATCTCATCTCTCTAACACCAATTGTGATGGAACGGATTTTTTTTTTGCATTCCGTCAGCGACCTCCCAGAACTGTCACCAAGGTTTTGGTGATCTGGTCCGAGCCAATCATGCCTCCCAATCACAGGATCACAAATGCCATCTAGGACCCTTACATGATATCCATAAAATATGCAATTAAAGCCAATCTAATAACTTGCCAAAGCATTTACATTCATACCCATAAAACTCACTTATGCATACATAGTTATAAAAGTCAAATTATAAAAATTTATATATTACAACTGGATCATTACAATAAAACTGCTTCTTCTGTGGTAACTCCAAAATATACTTTCGAGTCCTTAGAATTATTTAGGCGGAGCTCTAGTCACTCCATCTTATCAGGCACGAGCTCCATAGTTTTATTTGGAGGAGGAAAATAGAAAACAGTGAGTTAGAGCTCAACAAGGTGCATACAGATTTTTTGTAAAGCGTTATGTTGAAAGTCGGATACAGATACATATGTAACATGAGTATTTAAAATAACAGTTGATCGGATCATAGCAGATACATAATGAAAAAGAAATTAGGAAAGTTGGAGCAGTCAAATTCTAGAAATTGGGATAGAAAACAGAATCAGTCTTATTATAAAAATTTCTCTTTCCTTCTATTTTTATCGATAAGGGACATTGTTAGCAAAGGGGGCAATAATCGAGGATAAATTGTACACATCTCCTAATAATCACGGCAATACCTCATTGTACAAAGCCCCGATGATGGCTCTCACTTCCCTCTTGTACGAAACCCCAAGGACGACTCTTACTTTCTCGTTGTACAAAACCCCGAGGACAGCTCCCTTTCATTATCCTCGATTACCACCACAATGTTCTAAAGCATGCCGAAAAATTTTATCTCCTAATGCTAAAGTCCGATCCTATTTATTTTATCATAAGGCCGATTCACCTTTTCTTTAGTTCACATTTCGGATAGTCACAAAACTTTCGGTCGTCATATTACAAAGCCGATTTCAAATTTATTTTTCTTATTCCGGTCAAGTATAAAGATTTTCAGTTGATATGTAGCCGGTTTCAAATTCATAAATCTCATTCCGGTCAATAATTATAAAGTTATGACTCAAAATCGGTTTACTTTTCCATTTTTATACAATTCAAGTTTAATTATAAGTTGGGCAGAAAATGAAAAGTAGGAAGCAGTAAGCATGAATTAACCATGAAATCAAAATTATATTTTCAGTCTGATCATAAAGCAAGTATGATGTCAAAGATGCAGCTTATCAAGCAGTAATTAAAAAATGGCAAGTTTGATAAACTCTGTGCTGAAGCACTTAAATCTGAAGAGAACACTTGTAATTTTTCTTAAGGCCGGGACTTGAAAATTGAAATAAAATCTGAGTTTAAAAAGGAAAGGTACACTTGCATTAAAATATTATTACAATTTAAGCTTGAAAATGCGGGTACACTTGTCTAACTGTTATCCGCCCACTCTGACTTACTTGAAACTTTTTCTCCTTCTTTACTATTTATCCTTCTTCATCGCTAGAGATTCCATACCTGTCCCTCAACTAGAGCTCAGTATATAAAGATGAAGGATTAGGTGGAGTAAGTGGGATGAATTATTTACTTGATACTTCCCTTCAGGGGTTAGGTTGGAGTAAGTAGGGTAAGTTACCTACTTGGTACTTTCATCTAGAAGGTCAACGGGATAGTTCACTTGCTCTGATTGGATTCGGATCTAGTTGGGAACCAACGAAGTTGGCCCTTGCCTTTAGTTTGCTCTTAATTTATCCTGGTCAATATTTTCTGGATTCGGTAGTCAATTCTACCTGGTCAATATTTTCTTTAAAGTCGGCCAACCTTTCTATTGGTCAACATTTTCGATCAACACTTTTTACTCTAATTTGGCCCAACTTTTACTCAAAATCAGCCAACGTTTTTTTTCTCTTATTCAAGGTCGGTCAACATTTTTAAAAACCGGTCAACCCTTAGGTCAACCTTTCGGTCAACATCTTGGCACCGATCAACGTCTTGGCACCAGTCAACATCTCGACGTTGGTCGACATTTTGACGCTGGTCAATATCATGACATCGGTCAACATTTTGATTACCATTAGTTTAGATTTTTTAGTGTTGTAAGGCCGCTCCGGTTCAAGTCGAACTCAAAACACTCCAATTTTTAAGTAGTAATATTTTACTTTAATTTTAAGCTTTTTTGATTTCGAGATCTCAGAGCTATTGCACTCGAGAGCACGACAGGCGCCGTGCTACTGGGTAGCATATCAGCACACAGTAGCCGAAATTTATTTCTTTTTACTTCTGAAACTCTTTTTTCCATGTATATTTAGCCACATCTTGATTTATTATTTTAATTACTTTTAAATTATTATATTTTAAAATTGGGACCTCACACATGAGCTGACACCCAATTAGATAGAACAACGAGAGGGTTTGGCTTATGAAGATTGAAGGACTCCGAAGACTTAGAACATTAGACTATGGCTAATGACATAATATGTAACTAACTGATTTAGATTAATATTATATATTAAATTTCGCTATGACATCTTACTTAATTATTATGGATCATTATTATACTTCCATAATTTATTTATGGATGCTGAATTCTTCCGCAGGTAAAATGTTGAGTTTTGTATAAGTAACTAGATGACATATGTATTTTGATCCAACACAGTAAGTTAGAGATTATTGGGTTCGAGCCATGGGTTACATGACGTGTGATGTTGGTCATGTGAATAAGTTGTATAGGAGTCATATAATTGCCATGGATGATATGATATTTATTAATCCTGTGTGTGTTGTGGAGTAAATTTTAAAGTCCGGATATTTGTATACTTTGTACAGATTTTTTTCAGTAGGCTTTCATGTATGGTTTTTATTCAATTTTAGAGGGAACTCTGTTCGATTTTTTGTAAAAATTTTATATTATTTAAATTATGGATATTAGTTTTATGTGATTATTGATGGAGGTTATTAGAGAAAAATAACTTATTCCGTCACACCCCGCCTTCCTTTGCATGAGATCTCAATTAACTTTTCTACCTTGTATAGACCAAGTTATAGGAATTGACCAAGTAAATGGAGAAGAAATTTTCCGAAGCCGCAGATGTATGACTTTTGAAACAGTTTGTGTGTCATTCATATGTGGTACGTGGGTGGTGTCTTGTGAAGAGTTGGGACGCGGACAACTAAGTAATTCATCCCCATACAGAAACAACTTGTTCTTGCTGGATTCAACTATTTAATCTGTATAATTAAATTAACTAATTTGTTTTAACATGATATTTTGCGGAGATATATGTATATATAGCTGTAGTTTTGTAATCATAGACATATTTTCTTCAGCGACTAATTATCTTTTCTACAAGGGGTACACAATTTATGTGATGCTTGGTTATGACATATCATTATTTCGTTCCACGCATCAATGTAACTTTTAGGGATTTTTATTTTCTTATTCAACTAAAACTTTTAGCAAAAATATCTATTTCATTGACAATGTTTATGGTCAAATAATTGATAATAACCAATTAAGATCTTGATAAGATGGTATTATTTACCATATCATATTGAAAGTACAATATTAAGCAATAATTGATTATCCTACTACCAATTATTTGTCTGAGAGTTTACTAGGTTTTTCTTAGACTCCGAGAGGTATTTTGCGTAAATTGATTGGTAAAGTCGAGCTTAAGAGGATTTTTTGGCTAAGGTTTTACCACTATCATAAAATAATTTAGGAGACGGATGCATTTAAGCTACCATTTTCTTAGCGTTTCAACAAAAACAAAGGAAAAAAAACTTCCTACATTATCATACTAAGGTAATGTGTACTCAATCTGATCACTTTACAAAAAACACAATGATTAAAACAACTCTATAATATCTTCTACTTTTTTCTTTATCACGTACCTATAATATTTTTCTAATTAATTT
>JAODPA010107760.1:0-15187 GCA_025585075.1 Nepenthes mirabilis
TTTTTAGCTTGTAAAATAAAATAAAAGTGAATGAAAATCGATCACGGTGGTGCCGGTTGGGCATCACCAAGGCAATGACATAATATTTGATACTATGAAATATTTAAAAAATATTTTACGATGAATAAAATAACAAAACAATCCAATAGCAGTAATAAATGGCATCATTTGCCTTTCTTAAAATTAAATTCTTTCTCCTATTAATTTTTCAACTTTTAAGGAAAATAAATAACGTGACATAACTGGTGTGAAGTCACTATCACGGCGCAATAGAAGCCGTCAGATGCTGAGACAGGGTGGCGCGCAGCGCAGACAGGATCATTCGATGAACTTAAATGAAACGTGTCCCCAGGGCCGGACGACGATGACGCAGCGGAATATTTACTCCTATCTCCGCGTTGAGAAGTCCGAGGCATGGAGTTTGTGATGGGAAAGGGCGGTGGGCGGTTGACGTTGATGTCGGACGGCAGCACCATACGTGTGGGGCCCCACTCGATTGCGCGTGCAATTTTCTAAAGGACAGAGAGGAATCTTTCCCGACCGTACGATTCGGCCTTCGTCTCCCTCACGCTACTGATGATGTTACGCGACTGCTTCTGTCTCAGCCGGTGGACCCCGGTAGTCGGTAGTGCTTGACACATCAGCATTCTGTTGCATCCTCACCTCGATCGTTATCCGAAAACGAGAGTCGTCCATTTTTCTAATCAAATTTATTTTAATTTACATATGAAAAACAGAAAATCTTTGAAGAATCTTCGATATGCTTTTTGTTTAGTTTTTTTTTTTAGTTTTATTAACCATTACCGGAGGTAACTTCTTCTCTTCCACGGTGTAGGCCCCAATATAAGGGCCCATAAAACACGGCCCAAATAAAGGGCCCAAGTAAGAAAGCCTGAAATCGCGTCCACAGACCGAGAGGGCTGTTCGGCCCAAGAGGCCTAAAAATACAGGCTGGCGTCCTGGGGGATCAAGCCGCGATTAAGGTCCGAGAAGTATTTTCCAAAAGCCCGAGGACACAATAAATAGCAGATGTCATCCAGGTACGAGGACCAGAAGGGAAAGACCAACGACCCTCAGAAAGACAATCTCCGGGAGCGGACTTCTTCAACGAGTCCGCGGACCCATAAAGAGACAAAGCACGTCGCTCAATGAGTCCGAGGACAACTCTCATACATGGCCGAGAACGCCAACTAAGCCGCCTCACCATTACCAGGAAGCACATGTTCTCGTGAAGGCTCTAAACGGCTCCTGACACATCGTATCAGCAGGACTGGCGTCCCTAGCACGCTATATCTTCAGGACAGACACCCCTCCAATGGGCTGGCGACAGGTGTCCCTGACACGCCGTACCAGCAGGTGTCCCTGGCACGCTATATCTTCAGGACAAACGCCCCTCCAATGGGCTGGCGACAGGTGTCCCTGACACGCCGTACCAGCAGGGAAGGTGGCAGGCACGTCTGATGCACAGCCGGCAAAGCAGGCAGGCGACCTCTCGGCCGCGCGATGGACGTCACGTGTCATCATCACAATAGCCAATTTTGCCTATAAATACCCAGCAAAACCCCTTTCCTAAGGGTCTTTTCCCGGGCTCACTCTAGACAAAAAGAGAAAAAAGACTTCAACTCTCTCATCCCCTTCTTCCTCTCTTCCAGACAAGAAGGAACAAGAAGGGCGACAAAATTTCCCAACGAGAGAATTTCATAGAGAGAAAAGGGAGAATGCTCCCCAAGATTTGTACTCTGTAAGACTCACACATATAATAAAGCATTTTCTAAAGGCCCATAGCCTCGTGGTTTTTCCTCCCCATTTACGGGGAGACTTTCCACGTAAAAATTCAGACTCAATCTCTCTATCTCCAGCTCCAAACCTTGATATTCGTGTTGCTTCGGACCCCCCAGATCCGGGACGCAACACACGAAAATAAGCTGCGTTCACACACATTGACAACAACAAAATTAGTCAAACAAAATGCGAGTAACTCCGCGGGAAAAACAGCTTAGACTTTTATTATTATTTATTTAAATTATACAGTCCATATTAGATATATGAAATTTGGTTTAAGCCAAGAAAAATGGACGCCTGAATTTTCTATTATTTCAAGCCGCTTTGGATGCATATTTTCATGACCAAGTTGAGAAAATGAAAGGTTGTTCATTATACAGTATATAATATTTGAATTATAAGCATATAGAACAATAAACGTTTGATTTTATGATTTGCCACGGCAATCAAAGCTTGTAACATTGCTAGCAATAAAAATGAGAAAAGAGAAATTTTTATAATACTTTCAACATTTACTCCTACTGATTTTGTGTCGTTACACTCAAAGCGGCAGCTGGTGTTGTTCATCCCCTCTTTCACTCCTCACGTTTCAATTTTGGTTCTGTGGGGTCAAGGCATTGCAAAATCGATGGCATGGGGAGGTCGGATCGCTGCTTTGCTGGCAGATCTCAACCACAGTCGCTCTTTGGCTGTGATGGAGGCGGCTGCCACCGCATTTTTATCAGGGCAAATCACTATATGTGAAGCCAAAGTTGATGAGACTGAAAGCTGGTTCCTCTTTGCTGAAACCCAGAACAAATTTTCCAACTGCCTCTGCACCAACATTTAGTTTGATCGCCCCAGCTAGAGCCGCAAGTGACAGAGCCGACACGGAGGTGCAAGACCTTAGGGTTTAGTGAGCTCCAGGGAAATGTACATGGTATAATTTTTCCTGGCCTTAGCACAAATTTCCACTTCAAGGGGATGTTATAGGATGATTTGAATAATGCAACTGCTAGCCGGGCACAGTTAAGGCTCCGAGTGGTGGATTGAAAGAATGTAATAAGTCGGACATAAGGTAGATTGGCAGAAGCTAGGCGTTTGATGCACACATAATAAGCAATGAATATGAAGCTATCAGATCCTCGCATGCGACAGGCACACAAATGGAGCTTGTGCAGCAGAATGATTTTTTTTTTATTTAATAAACCAGCAAAATTGAGTGACTTTCTCACCGATTTCATTACATATTTTGAGGGTAAACACGAGAGAGATGAGGAGATAATGGAAAGATGTTTTCACAAATCCAGATGACTATTGCTCGGATTTCCATTGGGTTTGATCACTTTCTAATGAGATAATTCAACAAACGGTTTTACCAATAGAGGAATTTCCGGAGAAGCAAAGGCGTCTCTAGCTGGTCAACGGAGGTTGATCGGGGCTGAGAGGCAAACGGCCAAGGAGGCAAAATGGTAGGTGTACAGATTTGCCGGTTAAGCCATTTTGCCAAATAGGTTTGGCAAAATGGCCAATTGCACAGAGAAGTCGGACGCAGGTTCCAGTCAACGCATTGACCGGCTAAAAGTGGGCGGCCAGCTAAAGGTGCAAGGATTTGCCTTTGGTGTGAAATTACCGGTCAATGGATTGACCAGCAACTGAGACAAATTAGCCGGTAAACGCATTAATCGGCCAAGGTTGCAAGTGGAAGGCACACGGGGAAGCACTTTGTTGATTTGGAGCAAAATGCCGGGTCAACGTCCGTTGATCGGCTATTTAAGGTTTTGCCCGGTCAATGTCTATTGATCGACGGTTGAAGACGGACAAAACTTTCCTATTGTATGGAAAATGCCCGAGGTGCAGACAGTGGATAAGGCCGGAGGACGCTGCTGAAGGTAATGACCGAGGACATAGGATAATGTCCGAGGTCGTCGTTATTGCCCGTAGACATCAAGGAACGTCCAAAAACTCTATGATGGCTAAGGGTACAAATAATGGCTAATGGCCCACAAACTTGAGGGCAGCAAGGACCGAAAACATCGTGGCAATTAACGTAGTAGACAATTACCTTCGCAAAGTAGGTAGCAGACTTGCAGCGGGTGCGCCATCTGTAAATGTGGCAAGTTACAGAGTTAGTGGGCAAAGTTTGTAGCAGGTTGTTTAGCTGGCTGTAAACGTTTGTCCACACGTAACCTGTCTATTAATAGATGGTCACCAGGGCAATCCATATAAATATATATGCTGGGCATGCGGTGATATAGATACCGAAAATTGTGAGAGACGAAGTTTAGAGAGGCAGTTAAGTCTCCGGAGGTGAAGCTCACAGCGGTGAAGTCCAGGAGTGTGAAAAGAAAAGAGAAGAGTACACCATCAATGAGGAAGAAGAGAGAAAAACAAAGAGTGAGAAGGAGAGTTTCATTGTTTACTCTGAATAGATTTTTCTTTGTCAATCTTAGTATGTCGCGGATATTCCATCTTGAAAGTTTTTGTAACCAATTTTTTACATAGTAAATTTAATGTGGACTTTGTGTTACATAGTTTTTTTTTTTATTTGAGAAGGGATTTCCACGTAAAAATTTTTGGCGTTCTTCTGCTCCTTCCTCTTTCCCGTCACTGTGCGTGACCGGCCCCTTTTTTCCACCAACAATTTCTTCATTTTTCTGATATGACCAAATCATGTGGAAAAGATTTCAACCAGTCTAGATTTCCCATGCACTCTTGCTCCGTGTTATTATCAAGTTTCTTCTGCGGTGTCATGGGAAACTTTGTTCAAAAGCAGGCTGTACGCTCATATTGACAACTGTACGGTCAAGTAAATATAACTAATTACAGTGGAATTTGTTTACATGTAAAAGCCCCGCAATTTTTCCGTTTAACTTGAAGAATTTTACCATGTAAAAAAATTCTCTTGTGATTAACTTTACCTTTGTCGTAATCTCTGGATGTAGTATGGCTGTACTATTTTACTTATTCAAACAAGGTGGGTGTTTTTCCCCCTCCCACTCAACGTTGAGGGAGGCAGCCAACGGGGGCAAGACTAGAGGCAGCGGCCACCAGGAGCATCCGTTGGAGAAAATGGCAATACCTTTGAAAATTTTGGGCACACACATCCCTTCCGCCATGAGGACACAAACATACATGCCAGCCGTCAATCAATTACACCAAACTAGGGTTTCACGAGGGCCCAACCCTTAATGGTTTGTGCAGGTTAGAGAATGAATCGGACTCCCAACACTAATCATTGCATTGCTTTTGCAATTGCCAGAGATTTCTAGGCTCAGAATCTAACTGTAATAACTCAAATAATTTGATCTAGCCATCTCTTCTATTCCAATGAACAATTGTTTGATGAAAATGAGTAAGGGGACCAGGATGTACCTGAAGCAATGGGGACTGCAATGATGCCTGTATCGTAGATTCAGAGGCTCACTCTAGTTTGCAGTCTCTTCGTTTCTGTTATGAGCCTCTACTTGTACTCTGGACTTCATGGATGGAGTTTTTGAATCTACATCATCCATGTGTTCATCTCTCGAGTGCATGCTCTCACATGCTAGAACGAGCCTTCCACATTGGTTGCTTAACAGATCCATTTCAATCCATCCACCCCTGCATTGGGGCATGAAGATGACTCTTCCCTAGCCACTGCCAATATATGCTCGGGCTGTTTTCCCTCCTCTTCGTACTCGGTTATGGCATCGGAATCCTAAAGATGACAATCACATTCGTAATGGACGAAATCATCCACTTCTGACTCAAACCAGTCCTCTGCAAAGCCAATATAATAAAGAGAATAATTGCATTTTTAACAAGAAGCTTATGATAATAGTATAACAATCAAAGGAATTGGTACTTCATATTGCTAATAATGAGTCCGGCTGCAGGGCTCTTTTTTTTCCTCCCTTTTTTTCTTGTTGGGCGGGGGAGATTGGGAGTAAGAAAAGTATATAAAAGTACGAAAAGTACATAGAAAAGGTTCTCCACAGCAGGTGCTCTTTGTCTAGATCCTTACTAACATAGCCAGTCTGAACAGCAAAAAGGGAGAAGGTGCATAGAATTCAGCAGGGGCATAAAATTAGACAGTTTGCAATATCATTTGTATAGATGAAGACTTCATGAAGAAATCCCTTTTGAAGAAATCAATGACGCAATTGCTAAAAAAAATTACACAAGAAATTATACACTGAAGGATGTGTTCGCATTATGACAATCATACGAGGATTAACCCACCTCTGCCTAATTAAATGATCATGCAAGAGGTGCCTACCATAGTCAATTTCAAGATCTTCTCTATTTCTTTTAGCATGCATTTCCTGTTGGGGATCAGCCGGCAAGAGTTAAACCAAGAAGAAAGAATACGGCTATAACAATGACAAATAATAATCACAAAAGAAAAAGGAAAAATGAGACACAATTTACGTGAAAACCCTCTTTTGAATAAGAGGAAAAAAACATAGAACACTTAATCCATAAATTTCACTACGAAAATTTTGGTTACAGAAACTCAGAGAACAGAACATAAAAGCAAAGTACGAATCCTTATATTACACTGTTATGTTCCAGAGTAGCGACGATATCAATATATATACAGCTGAGTCTCATCTTTGGTGGCACCTACTTTGGAAGCTGGTCACTTACTCTGCAAGTTGATCACCTACTCTCAAATCGATCACTTATTCTACAAGTCGATCACCTACTCTCAAATCGATCACTTCTTCTGCAAGTCGATCACCGACTCTATTAGTCGATCACTTTACTTTACAAGTCAATCACCTGCTCTGAGCTTTGCAGGTGATTTGTTACACCTGCTCACTCATTTTCTCGCTCATTGGTAAATTGTGGTCGATTTTTAGCATCTTCAATCCAGCCGCCCTCAGCCAACATCTGTCCGGCCATCCTTGGCCAGTAGTCAAGCCACCCTCAGCCAGCATCTTTTCGGTTGGCCTTGGCCAACATTTGTCTGACCGGCCCCCATTAGTTGGGCCGGCACTTTGTTTTGCTACCAGGTCGTCTTTTGTTTGTTTATAGCATGTGCTTCGCACACAAATACAACAATCCTCCAATTTGCACCTGTGTGTTTTTGGCCAAACCTCTAATTGGTCTGTCAACTGGATATGATCCCACACGATAATGACCCATATTCCAACATTTTCTTCACGGTCTCAAAGTTCAGTTCATCAAGAGGTATGCATTCCAGTTGAAATGAACATCAGTAATTGTACATCAAAGATGAAACATGTGTGTTGCAAGTGAAGAACCCCCTAACTTCCACACGAGAAAAGAAAAGACAAAAATGGAAGGACAGTTACAAGAATCAAAAGAGGAAAGATACATTATTTAATAGCAAGAACTTAATAAGTTGCATTATCGCTTGATGAAGAGATTAGATATAGACATACACAGAATAATTTTCTTAATCTGCATTACAGTTGGAGCTGGCATAGATGTATAGCCCAACTGACCCACCAAATGAGACCAAGCTACAAAAATCAAGCAACCTGTAGCTACTTGTTTGGTTCCAGAAACTATCATTGTTAATCCCCCAGACACAGTCAAACAGTTGAAATAAACTTGCACATAGCATCGAAAGCACTAAAGTTTAAATCCTAGCATAATGAGGCGGAGAATATTGCATTGAGAAGGCTACACACGCTGAAAAGTTGTAGCGGACCTCATACTTTTCCCTACAAATGAAACATGATCAAAGGGCACCACCCCACAGGGGCAAGAGTGTCTGTAGAGGGAATGCTTAAAGAAACAGCATTCAGGTGCCTCAATTTGAGTTACAAGACAGTGTCAGGCTGCTGGATAGAAATACCAAGCCGGATGGCAAAAAAAGGCAGGATATGGATCTAACAATGCAAAAGAAGGGATGATAGCATCATATAGATCAACTAGACCACCATTTTCCGCTGACAAAACAATAGGGCTTATCATGCAAGGACCCATATTCTATTACAATCAAGATGTCACTACTCAATGGCCATGATGAATTACACAAAAGAATTGCTTGCCAATGTAATTCTCATAGACTTTGTTGTGAGCTGGTACAACAGATCAGGCCCAAACCAACAGAAACCCGAGTTAGTGGCCACCCTAAAATAATAAGACAGCCCAATATACCGTGTTCAGCCCAACTATATTGGCCTAGCCTAGTCTATTAGAGAAAAACAATTATCTTATCTCGAAGTTACACATTAGCAGATAGAGACTATAGTGCCAACTAAAAACTGCGGCCAAGTCTAAAAAGCAACTTTGAAAGTGGCTGAAACTGGAAAGTACTGAAAATACGGCTGAAGCAGAGATGGATTTGATGATCAAAAGAGGGGCAGCTAGGGATTACAGTTAGGGCACCACGCCAGCCTAGAATGTTAGGTGAGCGCATCAGGCGCCAAATTTCTAGTATCTAGAAATCAATGCAATATCTCATACTCCGAATATGCTTTTAAATAGGACACGCCATGAGAATAAGCATACATATGAAAAACAGTCATCCTGATTAGGGCCTTTATCAATAGAAGGGAAATGAGCTCGTGAGTTGAGCAAGTAGCAAAGGAGAGAAAAAAGGCACCAAGCCAGAAAAGGAGAAAGGATTTTTTTTTATAGATTCTGTCAAATACTTACACAAAATAATCATCTCTAATTTTAAATATGGCTTGCCACTAAGAATACTGCTTCATCTCTAGTACAATTATCCAATGTTAGTCGTTCTCTTAACTTTATTTTAACAGTTTGAGCACACATTAACTTGACTGTCTTTCCTGGGAGTAACACTATAGCCTTTAACCGGGCTTTGTTATATTTGTAGTGGGTAGGAAGTACTTCGAGGCTTTAGATCACACTACAAGCAGGGCATAAAAGGGTTCAAGTTGAATCAATTTTCAGGTACACATCATATTTCATTTTTCTGTTCATGAGAATATCATCCAAGAAACTAAGCTGACTAAAGTGAACAACATAACCAGAAAGCAAAGCAAGCTTTCTCATCCTTCAAAGCCACGTAAGGCCTCACAACTCAAGCGCGATATCTGAAATTTCACATATTTCATTTGTCCACGAGGTTCTGAAAACAATGGTGAATCAGAGAGAACATAAATGCAGAAATGAGTTCACTTCAAAATTTATGCAATACAACTGAGCCCTTTATTGTTCGGAAGAATTACATTGACGGCTGGATTTTAAACACATTAAGATTTGATCAATAAAATGACTTTGAACCCAGGAGGGGAAAACAATATTGACATAAAATAGTTGCTTTTAACAACACCAGGATGAAAACATTGGATGGACAAGGATGAAATCCGTAAGCTGATTCGTACAGTGGTACATTTTATACAGACTAACACTAGCAACCTTCAAAAAGAGAACAAAAGGAAAAGGGATTTTATGACTGACAAGTTGTGATCCTGTTCTCACCATGCCAAAATGACATAATATTCCAGTTTTCGGTAGCAGACAAAGCCCGTCATGTGGACACTACAACGAGAACAATAGTTTATATGCTATCATCTAATTGTCAATTAAACCTATGCAATGATCAATAAAATCTCCCTTTCATCATCTTCATACTTCACAAATCTTCTGTACAAAGACAATTTGTCAAGGCATAGCAATAGCACTGGCAATGATGATATTCCAAAAATACCCTATCAAGCTTATGAACGTATAAGCAACCTTATAGTTGCTGTGAATCAGTTGATTGCCAAAAATTACGAAAACAATTTTGCCAAATGTAAAATTTTAAACGGCACCTTTAGGAAGACCAAGAAGCAATGTCCAACAATCGATTAAAAATACAACCCAAGAAAAAAGGGGGAAAAAAAGGAAAAAGAGAAGCTTCCTTCCAAAAAGATGAGCATTATTCATATCATTAATAAATGACGATCCAAAAAGGGACTCAATTGATTAATATTCATCACCTCACTGTGCCCTCAAGAACATGCAGATTAAACGGCAGCCATCCAAAATGCAACATAAGAAATAGTCTCATCATCCTACAAGTCCGATATCACTGTATCGCACTCCTTATCTTCCAACTCTCCCATCACTCCATGGACTGGAACAATTCCTAAACCGGATCCAGGTAGTAAGCGGCCGATTCATGCCTTCAATCAACAAAACGATTCCGATAATCCGAAAACCTTCCTCTTCATGTAAGCCATTTCTTGCTCTGACATTCGAACTTAAATTCAAGTCAAACAAATAATGAGAAACGGGACTTAGTAATAGGACGAGGCGGAAGAGAGAGACCTTAGAGGTATCAATTGATGGCGCAATGGAGACAGGCGTTGACAATGCCGCATTTCTTGAACTGGCTCGGACAATTGGAGAGTTCCGGAAGTGAAAACATTCCAAACCATCTCTCGCTGACATTTCCTCTTTCCAATCTGGTAATCAGAGTCGAGGTTTTCATGGGTAGGGTTGTCACGTTGGAGTAACAGAATTTAGGCTATGGTGGGAGTAGAAGTGACTTTGTGAGGAGGAAGAGCTGTTTAGGGAAAGAGCTTAGTCCTCCTCTATTCTTCGGGGGACCTAGGCTTTTACCGGTCCGAAAAGGAGCCTTATGGATTTGAGCATAGCGTTCTCTAGACGGCGGAGGAGGATCCCTCCCCTCCTCCCAGAGCCGGTCCTTCGTCCCCCTCGCCCCTTGGCGGCGAGGAGTATTTGTAATACTTTGGGGTGAAGATTTGGCACCAAAGTCCGTGACAAGTGTCGTCCCCGGGTTTGCTGGCCACTGGGAAGCTGACGGGAGCCGCATTTGTCAAGCGTCGCCTTGCTATGATGAGGAGGCCACGAGTGGTTCCCCAATTCAACCATCGGGTGATTTCAGGCGATGCTTTGCATGCGCATACTCTGACCGCACTATTGGCTGCGATAGGTCAAAGGGGACAAGCATCATAGCGACTAACCCTCCTGCTGATGGCACTGTGGACATGACCCTTCGAATTAATGGCTTCGTTGATCCCTCTTTGACTATAAATAGGGCGACTCTCCGTGCTCCATGCCATGAACAACCTTTCCCTTGATCAAGTGATGCGAGCGATCGAGCGAGGAGAGGATCCCAGGCCGCCATAGTGGGCCTATGGGCGTCCTCTGGGGTTGAAAGCTGCTCTAAAAGCTTGCTTGGAATCTTCGTTGCTTCCATTCGAGGTCGGTGGAAGTCCTTGGAGGTTGGAAGCTATGGTTAGAGCTCGTCATCATATCCCTTCTAAGGTTGTTTCCTAGTCGTGACGGGGGTGGTTCTATTTTCGGGCCACTGCCATGTTCCACCTCTATGCTGGTGTCCAACGGCAAAGCCTCTAAGGGAACTCCGAGGTGCAAAAGTTTTGTTGTGCTGCCTCAGCTCAAGGTGAAGCGCTTGGCATTTGGTTCCCTTTGTCAAAGGGTCGCTTGTGACGCTTGCTAGAAAGGGTGCTTTTGGAGTTCCGCCATAGTGGGACCGTCGTTGCCGCTATGGTCGGGTATTACCCTCATAGGCTACTGTCGCTTTCGGTAGAGGATCTCCCATCGGGGGGCCTTCCCTGTGAGGGTGGCGGCATCTCACCCCTCCCCTCGTTCGGGAATGGCATCCCATTCAGCAATTGTGGCACTTCAGCCCCTGGTCTGGGGGTTTGATAAGTAACGAATAGTTGTTGGACACTTCAGTCGATACTGTCCTCCCAGAACCGATTTTATGGGCCGGCGCCGTCAGGTATCTGTTTCATATGCTTCTCTTTCTTTCCTTTCTATCATGTGTCTGCTAATATAAGCTTTCTACTTTATAAAGGAAATTAATGAATGGAACTTCAGAACTGTGTTCTTTCTCTTGCCTTCTGTCTCCTGACTTTGACTTTGTGTCACGATCTTTGATGGCTGGAATACTTACACACGGTTGTGACCTACCGCCGACTTGGTAGTTCAATTTTGTGGGGATTCGACGTATGGCGGTCCGCCTTAACACCTAGTCAGGGGTTGGCCGGTCGGATTGACCCCAGAGCTACCATGTCAAAGGCGATCGGCCAATTGCATTTAACGAGCGGCGTGCTTGGGGGCGCCATGCTAGCTTGGACGACAAAGCTGCTCGCATCCTCCGAGTGAGTGCCGCCTTCGGGGAAATGGATGGCCGGTCAAGCACTGTTGCAGCCTAGGTGACTCGGGGTCAGTACCAGGCCCTCTCCTCAACTTGGTCATAGAGTGTCAATGAAATTAACGCACGCTAGTAAAGTTAATGCAAAAAAAAAATTATGAGAATTTATTAATAAAATCCAAGAATAATTAATTAACTAATCAAACTTTAAATATTTACCTAATAAACCATTTTACTCTGGTATACAAGTCCTACATGTCCAAACAAGGCCAATAATCAAACTCATCCCAAATTAATCTCAAAAATCCCAACAAAATTATATAATATCTTTCACCTCATTCTTGCCATTTAAAATACATGAATACATCACAGGGCTAACTTTAGCAAAACCGCACACACGAACAAATACATATAATTATAAACACACACACTACCTACAGCCTGTTTAGATAGTTGGCCGTTTAGAAAGAATTGACCGGCCAAGTAAAACAGTTGACCACAAAATGGTGGATGTGAGTGTATACTGGCAGTGTATGTGTATACTGGTATGGTCGATTTGAAAGAGTTGACCAGCCAAGTAAAATAGCTGACCGGAATAGATGGATGGTCGATTTGAAAGAGTTGACCAACTAAAGAGGTAGTTGACAAGATGAGACTGAAAAATAGAAATGAATTATTAACTGGTCGACCGAAATAAATATAATGATCAGAGTAAGTAACCTACTCTCACCTACTTCTAATAGCCCAGATAAATCCCAAACCTTCTAGACAAGGAAAGTACTAGAGTAGGTGACTTACCCTTACTTACTCTCAATTGCTCAATTTGCCTATAAATACAGGACAGGAGAGAAAGGAGAGATTTTTAGGGAGCTAAGGCACGAGAGATAAGGAAAAAGAAAGAGGAGAAACTTACGAGCCAGCATTATCTTTATGGTGAGAAATTTTTTATTTATTCGAATCATAAAAGTTTAAAATATTTATTCTCGCAGAAAGAATTGAATATGAGGCAAAGAAGATGGATTGATTTTCTGAAGGACTATAATTGTGAAATTTATTACAAATCCAGAAAGACTAATGTAGTTGCTGATACCTCAAGCCGGCAGACAAGCTTTGTAGCCAGGTTGCAAATAAAATAAATGGAAATGATAGATTACTTAAAGCAGTGTGATATTCAGCGATATGTTCGAGGTGACAGTATAATTTTATTGTATCTAAAAGTTCAGCACGAAATAATAAAAGAAATTAAGGAAAAGCAGATGAATGATCCTTTTCTGGTGGATATTGCGGGAGATCCGAATAAAGACTCTAGAGTAAATTTGAACGTTTGAACGGATGGAGTTTTAATGTTTAGGGACCGATTGTGTACCGGATGATGGGAAGCTGAAGGAGAAAATTATAAAGGAAGCTCATCGGTCTCAATATAAGATTCATCTGGGGACCAATAAAATGTACCAGGATTTGAGAAAGACTTCCTGGTGGAGAAATATGAAAAGAGAGATTATGGCCGTCATAGTAAAATATCTTTTCTGTCAGCAATTAAATGCTGAAAGAAGGAAGCCGGACAGGTTGTTGCAGCCAATGCTCATTCCAACCTGAAAGTGGGAAGACGTTACAGTGGATTTTGTGTTTGGGCTGCCAAAAACCCCAAAGAATCATGATGTCATTTGTGTTATTGTTGCCCAACTAACTGAGTTAGCCCATTTCTTGGACATCCAGACAACATACTCTTGAGATAAATTGGCACAACTGTATATAAATGAGATTACCAGACTTTATGGCGTATCTGCAACAATTGTGCCTGACCACGATCCAAGGTTTGTTTCTAAATTTTGGGAAGGTCTGCATAAGGAACTGGGGATGGAATTAAAATTTAGTACAACATATCACCCTTAGACAAACGGTCAGTCAGAGCGTACTATTTAAATTTTGGAAGATATGTTAAAGGTTTCAGTGTTAGATTTGAAAGGAAATCGGGACAGTCATTTGGCCTTGGCAGAATTTGTGTATAATAATATTTATCAGGTAAGCATTGGTATGACACCATTTGAGACTCTGTATGGAAGAAAATGTAGATTGCCAATCTATTAGGAGAAAACATGGGATAGAAGACTTTTGGGTCTTGAGATCATTAAAGAAATCACGGAAAAGATCAGGTTGATACACGAGAATTTGAAGGTAACGCAAAGCAGACAGAAAAGTTATGTAGACCAAAGGAAATCGGTATTAAAATTTAAAGTGGGCGATTATGTATTTTTGAAAGTGTCTCCATCAAAAGGGACATTTAGATTTGGAGTAAAAGGAAAATTGAAGTCGCGATTTATTGGCTCTTTCGAAATTTTGGAGAAAATTAGAGAAGTAGCTTACCGATTAGCCCTGCTGCCTAATTTGGCCAATGTACACAATGTGTTTCACGTATCCATGCTCCGCAAACATGTCCACGATCCCATAAATATTATTGAATACGAGCCCTTACCAATTAATGAGACCCATATTATGTTGAAGAACCAGTGTAGATTCTAGATCGGAAGGATTAGATACTGCGCACAAAGACCATTCCCCTAGTAAAAGTTTTGTGAAAGAATCACTCACCTAAAGAAGTAACCTAGGAGCGTAAAGAGGAAATTCGGGACAAGTGCCCCGATCTATTTCAGTAAGGTATGAATGTATTATTAAATTTTGAGGACGAAATTTCTTGAGTGGGGGAGAATTGTGAGAATCGAGTTGCAAGAATAAAGTTAACAGAATAGATAGTCGGCCATTTAGAAAGAGTTGACTGGAATAGATAGATAGTCGATTTGAAAGAGTTGACCGGCTGAGCAAAATAGTTGACCGGAATAGATAGATGGTCAGTTTGAAAGAGCTGACCAACCAAAGGGGATAGTTGACCGGATGAAACTGAAAAATAGAAATGAATTGTAAACCAGTCGATCAAAATAAATATAATGATCAGAGTAACCTACTCTCACCTGCTTCTAATAGCCCAGATGAATCCCGAACTTTCTAGACAAGGTAAGTATTAGAGTAGGTGACTTACCCCTACCTACTCTCAACTGTTCCATTTGCCTATAAATACTGGGCAGGGGAGAAAGGAGAGATTTTTGGGGAGCTAAGGCATGAGGGAGAAGGAAAAAGAAAGTGGAGAAACTCACGGGCCAACTTAAGGAAGCTTTTAGAGCAGGTGTAATATTCCGGATCCCGTTTGAATTATTTTAGTATTAATTATAATTTTGGGTATTTCGGATTTTTGGGAATGAACGGAAGTGCGTAGTTGCACCCGAGGTGTGCCCATGTTATCGCCCGAATAACGATCTAATTTTAGAATAAAGAAAAGAAAAATAAAAATTATAGTAATAATACATAATAATA
>JAODPA010107771.1:0-20062 GCA_025585075.1 Nepenthes mirabilis
GGGGTTGAGTTTCATTATTTTTTATAGGTAGGCCCATAGTAGGCAGACCCAATAAGAAAAAATGTCCAAAGTCCAGAAAAATTCAGACACGTGTTAGACGGTCAACGCTAGTATTGATCGCATGGAGCGCCAACTAGACGACCAATGCGCTCTCTCAAGACAGTCAACATTCCTGTTGACTGGAAGTGTTGTAGTAGTAGGCCGCGAAAAGATACAAAACCTAATACGGGCCAGGCCAAGTTTGGCGGACGTTTCCGTACTAGACAAGCAACAGTTCTTTTCCCTGGTTTCACGCTTTCCTTGAAGCCAATCTCATCTAAAGAAGGTATTAACCGATTCAGCGCCCTTTCCATTAGGAAGGCGCCAGATTTTCTCTTCCTACCCACGATGGAGCCAAACCATAACAAAAGTACAGAAGGAATGCAAATAATGTGGAGACTCGTTACCCGCTTAAAAAAAAACGATCCCATCAGATTGTGTCAATCAAGCCTTCCTGCTCAAGGAAGGCCGCCCAACTCGAGATAGGGATAACACCTTTTTGGCCAAGGAATGTCGCCCTCCCCACCGTCTATATAACCCCACGGAGTCTTCACTCTGGAGGGATACAAATACAGACGCGAAAAAGACAACGCAGTGCAACTACAGAAAAATCCTTGAGCATACTAACGCTCGTACCTAAGCAAGCAATCGTTTACTTCGCTAATTCCACTCCAAGCCTCCAGATTCCAGAGACTTTCCCCGCTCCTCAAGATCCGCTCTTCTAAGCTTCCACGCTTTCAGGACGTAGCCTCCCATTTGTTCCTTGCGAACATCAAGTTGGAAAATCATACTCTCGACGAGTTACGGGAACATCTTTTACATCTAAAAGCCAACTCTCCCACCAATTTTAATCTCGCTCCCTATCTCGTTTTACTTTTTAGCTTACCTTCTTGAAATTTGAAGGTTTATTACTAACTTGAGCACCAAAATATTTTCGGTGGGATAACATCTCGCCGACACCTGACCACTTATTTATTGTAATAGTGTGCAGGGTCTAGACTCGGGAAACGAAACCGGATCCAAACGATCAAACGAATCCGAATATATTTAAAGTCGGATCCAGGTATGCATCATTGACGCCGTCTGTGGGAAGCGCTTACAAGAAGCTAGCTACCTTTTTCAAAAACTATTTCCAACCAACACCCTCAAACAAAATGGTGAACACAAGGGTGCAACCGAGCGAGCCAGCCCGAGATGTGGCCTCACCAAACCAGGACCACACCATTGGCACCGTGGTCAACAGGGTAGCCGATGGAATTCTAGCATCTTTTTCCAAAACCTGGAGGAGCATATGTACAACACGAATAGGATGCTTCAGATACTCTGCTCCCGCCAAGAGTAAGTACAGCTGGGGGATGCACCGACGGTGGCTCCAGCACCGGTGTCCAAACGAGGAGGCCAGAGAAAGAAAGTTTCGACCCGACGGACCAGAAGGCTAACCAACACTTCCGCACCAGAGTCCTCACATGCTCAAAGCTGTCTAAGGCGTGAGGAGCGGGGAACCAACTCTACCCCAGAGGAAAGTTCGGAACGGAGGAACCCCAAATACTCCCGAAAAGAATCTAGGCCCCAAACTCAGGAGGGAGCCTCCCGGGCCACTAGATCTGCCGGTGATAGCAGCCGCCCGACTGCCGGACAAGCTAGGGAGAGAACAGAGTTGAGGGCATACCTCAACTGCGAAAGATCTGCTAATATCATTCCAACAGATCCGAGGCTGGAGAAGATATGGAACCGCGTCTTAAAAGACGATGAGCGCACAGCCAATATCGACAGATCTCCCTTCACAGCGGAGATCTTAAACCATCCCATGCTAGCAAAGTTTAAATGCCTGCCCTTGACTCTTATGATGGGAGTGCAGATCCTGTCGATCATCTCGCCACTTTCGCACCCATCTGGGTCCACAAGGGCTAGAGGACGCAGCCATGTGTCGCTACTTCCTGCTCACCTTAAAAGCCCCCGCACGCATCTGGTTCCATCATTTCCCCTAGGACTTAATTCGAAGTTTTTGGGAGCTTACGGATCTCTTCCTGTCCCAATATGCCTCCAGCCACAGGGAAAAAAAGCAGCCATGGCATTTGTCGCACATTAAGCAGAAGCATGGAGAAAACCCACGGAGGTTCCTGGATTGCTTCGTGGTAGAAGCTAGACAGATCCCCCGTCTCATAGAGAAAATGAAACTAGGCAGTTTCATCTCAACGTTAGCGCATGGAGAATTCTTTAGGCACCTGGCGCATGAGAACCCACAGACTTTTCAAGAAATGGAGTTTATCACCAGGGCCTACGCGGCAGTGGAAGAGGCCAATGAGGCTAAACGTCCTGACCGGCCCGAACAGCCTCGCTCTTTCCCACTTGAAGGAAAGAGAAAACACAACGGTGGTGATCACCCCCACCGAAAGCACTATAGGATCGGACCGCCAAAGCGCAAGGACTACGGGCCCATCAGCCTAACACCCTTGACTGACATGCGCTAAAATGTCCTCATGCAGATCCGTAGGGAGAAGTTTCTTAAGTGGCCAAAACCACTTAATAAGGCGAAGGGAGGAAATCCAACCAAGTACTGCAATTTTCATCGATCTTCCGAGCATTCCATAGAGAACTGCAAGACCCTTCAGCGGGAGATTGAGGAACTGATCAGAAGGGGATATCTCACCAGGTTTGTTAAAAGCCCTGGTAAGAGCTCTGGCACTACTAGCGGAGAAGGATCGGGGTTTTTTCCTCCACGAAACCGGGTTGTGGTAGGAGTGGTTAACATGAAAACCACCCAACCGATTAAGAATCTGGCGAACAACAAGGACCAGCACACCGGGAGGAAGAAGTGGATTGAGGCTGTCCTGCTGGCCAAGATCACTGAATACAACGCACTTGAGTTCATTCACCAGAATATCATCAGTAGATTTGGCATTTCAGAAGTCATTGTAACTTACAACGGGACTCAATTCTCAAAAAAATACTTCATCAAGTATTGCACCAGCCTTGGAATTAGGTTGGTCCACACTTCGGTAGCATACCCTCAAATGAATGGACAGGTGGAGGTCACAAACGGAATGTTACTCCATGGGCTTAAGACCAAACTAGAGGATGTAGGGGGCTCCTGGGTAGATGAGCTTGCCTCAATACTTTGGTCTTACCAGACAACTCCAAAGGAACCAACGCGTGAGATACCCTTCAACTTCTGCTACGAGACTGAAGCGATGATCCCGGTTAAAATTGGGCTTCAAGTCTTAGGGTAGAATCTTTTGACCCGCAGGATAACTCCCAGAAGATCCAGGAGCACCTAGACTTGGTAGAAGAAGCCCGCGATGCCGCTAAAATACGGACCGCGGCCTACCAACATCGAATCGCCCGCTACTACAACAAGAAGGTGAAAGCGTGACAGTTTGATGTCGGAGACTTGGTCTTACGGAGCATCGAGGCCATGGGAAAGGTGGCCGGTCGGAACATGCTCTCCCCAAATTGAGAAGGGCCTTTTCTAGTCTTCGTCGTCCTACGAAACGGGGCATACAAGTTCTGGAATCAGGACTTAAAGTTGATCCTACGGACGTGGAACACAATCCACCTTAAACGCTACTTCTAATAAGGACCCAAGTAGGTATTATGCATAATTGTATGTGATCATTTGTATGTACGATTCAATTAGTAAAACAAGTGTTTCCTTTAGCATGTTGCGTTTCTGTGGTATGCATATATGTATGTGGTTTTCGTTGCAGGTCTGCATCCTCTCGTCACTAAACCCTGGTCATCCAGGCGGCTAATGAGTGGTCGTATATAAACCCTGGTCACCCAGGCGGCCTATGAGTGGTCGTATCTAAATCTTAGTCATCCAAGTGGCCCATTAGCGGTCAAAAAATCTTAGGGGACTAACACAGCATACGCGACAATCTCATTCATAAAGAGACAGCGTGATCAGTCAACGATGGTCGACCAGAGCAAAACGCTCCACTAAAGCGGGCAGCCTAAGTCTGCACCTGATCTGCGCCACCAAACTTTACTCATAGGCGAATACTAAGCCGGCTTAACACAAGCAATGGCCTAGAAAATGCCATGAATGCCCAAAAACAAGGCCGATGGCCAACTCGTAGGAATCCTGCCTAGTTGGCCGCCAAGAATAGCAAAGAAGCAAAATACAAAAAGCAGCTGTAAAAAGCAAGAACGTGTGACATGTACAAAGCTATTTGTATTATCACTTAATGGTAAAATACATAATTAAACCAAAAAAAAAAAAAACTACAATCACCAAAAGCTATGGAGGCGGCGATGGCCATTGTCTGTCCCGAGGATCTCCCACGAGGCTATCGCGACGCTGCGCTGACCGATTTGACAAATTGATAAGTTCCACAAGGAAGTCAAAATCAACCAGCCGCATAATACATCGGCTAATGTTGATCCCTTCCCACAAATGTGACAGCATCATGTCCGCAACCTCATGGGGACGAATACGGAGGTTTAGGTCATTCTCCAAGATAGCCATTTGCCCTGCAAGCTGATCAAGGAGCCCCTTAACAAGCTCATTTTCCTCCTTCAGACGAGTGACCTCTGCTTTTAGGCTCACGTTCTCCGCCTCCATGCCCGCCAAGACAGACTCCAGGGCAGTCGCGGCTTCTCGATACTCCTCCCCCAGAGCCTCCAGCTTAGAATCGAGCAAGGCGATCTCCATATCCCTATCGGAGATCACCATGTTTCTTTGCCTAAGCACTTTGGCAACTGCACTCGAGACCTTATTAGCCTGCACACACACAAAAAAGGGGGTTAGAAAAGGCAAACTAAAAGGCAAGACGGGTAATAGAATTTATATCGCCCAAATTCTTCGTATTGGCCTGTCTGGCCTGGCACCCAAGTCTAGCGCCAAAGGCGGTGAGCAAGGAATGGGACCCACGTCAACAGGGCTGGCAGTGACCTCATCCAAGAACTCCGCCATTAGATCCTCTGGAGTATCCTCCGTCGTGGTTGACTCCTTGGGAACGGTGGGGGGCACAAAATCGACTCCTGCTACTCGGTCGGCATTCCCATAGCAGGTGATCCAACGGACGGCTCCTGTGGCCCAAGCGCCTCGATAGATGGATCCAGAGTCAACTTTAATGACGTAGGCTGTGCGAGAACAACGCTGCCGCTCACCCTAGCACTCAACTTGGCTTCGTAAGCCTTAAGAGCCAGCTCCACTTCTATCCCGGAGGCGGCGCCTACACCCGCAAAATGCCCAGCTGAGAGATAGCCAGGCCCTGAGGACGACGAAGAAGACGCCACCGAGGCCGCCCTTTTATGCGTTGGACTGGGTGGACTGGCATCAGATGGGTGAGAACCAATGATAAAGCCCTTCTTTATCTTCTTCCTCTGCAGGACCTCCGGGGGTGGGATTTTGGGTTTCTGAATGGGAGATGGAGGCCCCCACTTGGCCTTCTTTGCCTCAACAAGGTTATCATCGATGAACTTAACCAGCCAAACTAGGGACGCCGTCTTGATTTCTGAAGGCGCCCCCGTATACACATCAGGCACCTAGCCTCACTCCTTGGGCAACGACTAGGACTCACCCACGCTAATAAAGAAGAACTGGTTCTTTCAATTCTTAAGAGAGTCATATATGGTTGTACTTATCTTGAGACCGCCGCGAGGAGATAAAGAAATCCACTTCGCTCCCTGATTAAGCTTGAAGAGCCCCCTAACCATTGATATCGTCAACAATCTTGAGTGTTGACGGAGGAAAATGTAGAGGAAGTACAGATACATGATGGCGTTGGCATAGAACTGAGCAATGGGGACCTAAAGTGCCCGAAAAATTGACAACAACTTGTCGGGGATTGGAGGGCAAAGCCCACTCCTCAAATGAGCTTCGTATATGGTCATGAAGCCTGTAGGTGGTAGGAAATCCCTATCGTCCTTTCTAGGAACGCGGAAGGCAATCTCCGATGGGATGTTATACTCCACGTATAATACCTTCACGTCGTTGTCTCTCAAGACGGAGGTGATGTCGGCGACAGAGGCCATGGTCAAAACTAGGGTTTTCTTCTTCTCTACGGGATAAGGAAGACGAAGAAACAAAGGAAGGCGCAGGAAATTCAAAGTAAAACAAGCAGGTGATTTAAAAACCCGTATGAACTTAGAAACCACCTTGAAAGCGTGCACCATCATTACCGCCGCGTGTCGTTTTCCGAAAAGGGGGCTGTCGAATCAGATCCTTCAACTCATTAAATATCGGGATTCTGAATATACCGTATGAAGACACGTGGCACACTTTTATGACAAACGGCTAGTGGCCAACGCTTCCTTCTCTAAGTTGCCTGGAAATTCTCCAAAAATGAACAAATTCGGTCAACATTTTGGAAGTACCCAAGGCTCATTTTCAGACGCGCAACGACTCCGTCAGCAAAAAATAAGCGCATTCCATCATGAACATACCGGAGGCCAAAATCAAGACCACCGGCATGGGGTACTAGTGATGGATAGGCTCATAGTAGGCAGACCCAATAAGAAAAATAATCCAAAATTCAGAAAAGTTTAAACGCGTGTTAGACGGTTAACGCTAGTATTAACCACATGGAGGGCCAACCAGACGGCCAACGCGCTCCCACAAGACGATCAACATTCCTATTGACCGGAAATACTATAGTAGCTGGCTGCGAAAAGATAAAAAAAACCTAATATGGGCCAGACCTAATCTAGCGGACATGACAAGTAACGGACTTTTTTTCTGATTTCACGTCTTCATTGAAGTCAATCTCCTCTAAAGAATGCATCAATTGATTCAATGTCCTTCCTATGAGGAAGGCGATAGATTCTCTCTTTCTGCCCACGATGGAGCCTAGCGATAACAAAAGTACAGAAGGAAGGCAAATAATCTTTTGAGATGTTCTTCAGAAGGATGAATTTGTGTTTGTTGCAGAGGACGAGGAGTTGAGATGTTCTTCGTCTGCCATGGTCTTCCGATTTCAATTCCTCACCTGGTACCATGTAAGAAAAAACTGCAGCTAAGAAAATAATAAAGAAGTGGAGATGCACAACAGCAGAGTAGCAAGAGAACGGAGAACCCAGGTGTTGCAAAGATTATGTATCTGTTGGGTCCCATATCCTGGCCCAAGAAGAGTTTTGAGGCCCATGAAAAGGGTGACAAAGCCCGCGCAGGATGACAAGCCCAGCCCAATGGCGCAGGAAGCATACGCAGTGCCATGTTGGGAGAAGGCGACGAAGTTTCTGCAGTGCATTAATGTGCTACCGACATAAAGGCGGAAAGGCCAGCCAAAGAAGAAGCAGCCGGCACAGCGCCAACGGCTCACGCAGCCGCCTGCAGGCAGCCAGCCAATCCTCATTCCTGGGAAAACAAGGCATGGCCGGCAGCGCCAGGAGCCTGCCAGCCACGGCAAAACAATAGCCGACATGACCGGCGGTCCACGACAGCGACCAGCGATAAAGGAGCCCTCATAACGGGCATCTTGGCGCCCAGAGTCCAGTGAGGAGGGACCTATAAAAGCTCCCACTCCCCGCAGAGAAAGGGATCCCCGATTTCTCCGACTTTGACTTCCAAGACTTGAACTCCGATCCCATACTCTCTGAACAAACTCACAAAGAGGCAAGAGCTGAAACTGAGGAGTGACTCACTTCCATTTGGCGCAAGCTGGCTCGCTACTGCTAACCCAACGTCTTCTCATACTACGGAAAAGTTAGCCACCCGTTGCGGTGCACCAAGGGAGCCAGGCCTCCCATCACCTGCTCACTGCATTCTCCATACCATCATACACGCATCTCTCACGCCATTACAGCATTTACCCGCGCACCACTCATAGCGTGCGCCATTTCCGTTCATTGCGGGAATTTGCTAACTTGAGCGACAGAGCGGCTTCGGTGGGAGAAATCCTGCTAGACCCCTGACCTCTTGTTGTTGTTTGTGTTGTGCAGGTCCAGGTTCAAAGAGACGGAGACCGAACCCTTCTCTTGACGCTACCGTGTGCTTGAGAATCTGAAGGCTCTCTAATCCGTATTACAACTGCGGACCCGGGATGCAATATTGGCGCCGTCTGTGGGAAACTGACAAGAAGCCAAGCGTCTCTTTCCCACTTCCTTCCTGAAGACGAGAAAATGGTGAACACTCAAGCAAATGCTAGTGCTCCGGCGATGGAGGACATTGCCCAAAATGAAGACACCCCTGTTGGGAACCAAGTGAATGACCGTCCAGAGCTCGACGTACATCGTCTGGCTGCGGACGTGGGCGACATCAAGTCAGTCCTTCGCGCCCTGTGCGAGAACACGGGAACACCCTGGCCGAGAACTGCTCCTCCAGCGTCTCAGGCCTCCATCACCAAGAGAGCAAAGCATCGTGCAGCGGCCCGCAAGAGGCGAGCAAACCAACTCGACAACGCCGCAGCCCAGGCGGCCCCAAGCGGAGATGATCATAACGAAGCGAAAAGTCATCCCGCCCGCGACGATCGGGAGGAGAGCCCTGAGGGGTGTAAGCCCCGCAACTCGCACGGCAATAGGAGGCCGACCGCGACAGGCTCCAACAGCGAGCGAGCCACTCAGGCGAAGAGTCGTCATCCCCGACGAGCTCGACCGCACCTCCACGACCCCACGGAGCTCCGCAATGTCATCAATGCGCGAAGAGGCACTACGGACCCGTCGATGGAGGAGAAAGTCAAAGTGCTGTGAGACATCCTGCATAAGGAGAAGCCCACGCCCTCCTCCGCCGACCTCCGGAGATCGCCCTTCGCCATGAACTTGCGGACCCAGCCATTGCCAAACAAGTTCAGGATGCCAATCCTTGAGGGGTACAACGGAAGCAAGGACCCGATAGACCACCTCAACTGCTTCCGTACTCACTTGTCTTTGCAGGGGGGGAGCGAGGCCCTAATGTGCCAATGCTTTCCTGTCACCCTTAGGGGGGACGCGTTGCTCTGGTTTCATGGCCTCCCCCCGAACTCCATACGCTCGTTCGACGAGCTTGCTGACAGCTTCTTGAGCCAGTTTGCCTCCAGCCGCAGGGAGGAAAGGCAATTGTGGCACCTGGTCCACCTCCGCCAGAGGTCAGATGAAAGCCTGAAGCGGTTCCTGAACCGTTTCATCACAGAGGCGCGGCAGATCCCCCAACTAACAGACGAGCTGAAGCTCAACACCTTTATTGCCACCCTAGCGGTGGGGGACTTCTTCAAGCACCTGTCGCATCAGAGCCCTCAGACCTTCCGGGAGGTTGAAGCCATCGCCCGGGCGTACATAACGGCCAAAGAGGCTAACGAGGCGAAGCGCCCTGAGTGAGCGGACCGGCCCCGGAAGGCCCCAAGACGACCAGTGAGCGGAAGAGGGATAGCGACGGCCAGCGCTTCCCAGAGCGCCGAAAGCAGTAGCGGCCCCCGCCGGGGCCCAGAAAGGACTACAGCAGAACATCCCTGACTCCTCTGAATGACAGCCGCATGAACATCCTGATGCAAATCCAGGATGAGAAGTTCTTCAAATGGCCGAAGACGCCCATGGGTCCCAGCGGCAGCGACTAGACCAAATACTGTCAGTACCATTGTTGCCTGGGACACTCGACTGAGAACTGCCAGACCCTGCAGCAGGAGATCGAGGATCTGATCCAAAGCGGACACCTGAAGCGGTTCGTGAAGAGTTCGGGACAGGGACCAGCAACCTTCGATGGTGAAGTCAGCGAGCCTCCAAGGGCCTGCATAGCCGCCGGCGTGGTCAACATGATTTCCACCACGGCCGTCGCGGATGCCAGGCGCGGGAAGCCGGAGCCAACTTCTAGCAACAAGCGAGCGAGGATAGGGGTTAGGGATGATGTCATTAGTTTTAACAGCAACGATACGGCTCATGTAACCTCTCCCCATACCGATCCCCTTGTTGTATCAGCCCTCGTTTCAGGCGGTGGGGATACTACCAACTGAAACGAGTTTTCATTGATAATGAAAGTTCATAAAATTTGCTGTATCTCAATGCCTTCTTTAAACTTGGATTGAAACGAAGCCAAATGAAAGCCGCCAGCGGACCCTTGTACGGCCTGGACAATGAACCAGTCCCCGTGCAAGGGATAGTCCGGCTGGAGGTCACCATGGGAACTCACTCGCGCTCTGTGACGCGGGAGCTGACTTTCCTCATCGTTGACCTGCCGTCCGTCTACAATGCCATATTGGGCAGGCCCTTTCTAACCACCTTTGGAGCTGTTACGTCCATCCCGCACCTAAAGGTGAAGTTTTCCACCCCGTGGGGCGTGGGAGAAGTTCACGGAGACTAAGAGATGGGACGGACGTGCTACCTATCCCAAATCAACCCCATGGTACCATGCTGCCCAGACGAAGACCTTGACCTCCGCGACGAGACCTGTCTACAACAGGCCCAGTCTGGAGAAGAAATCGAGGCGATCCCCTTAAACCCTTCCGAGCCAGAAAGGTGCATCAATGTGGGCAGATCTCTCCAGCTCACAGAACGTGACCGGCTGATCACCTTCCTTAGGGCCAATTCCGATGTGTTTGCCTGGGTTCCTCTGACATGCCCGGGATACCGGCCGAGGTTATCGTCCACAAGCTGGGCCTTGACTTGAGCCGAAAGCCCATTCGATAGAAGCAAAGAAACCACTCCGTCGAAAAGTTGGTCGCCATAAGGGAAGAGGTGAAGAGGCTCTTGGACGCTGGATTCATCAGAGAAGTCCAATACTCGGAATGGCTGTCCAACATTGTACTTGTGAAGAAAAGCAGCGGCAAGTGGCAGATGTGTGTCGATTTCACTGACGTGAACAAGGCTTGCCCCAAAGACAGCTTTCCACTTCCCAGGATCGACTAGCTCGTGGACTCCACGTCCGGACAAGAGCTCCTGAGTTTCATGGATGCATACTCTGGATACAACTAGATCCGAATGGACCCAGAGGACGAGGAGCATATCTCGTTCATGACAGATCAGGGGACATACTGCTATAAAATGATGCCCTTCAGACTCAAGAATGCTGGCGCGACCTACCAGCGCCTTGTGAACAAGATGTTCGAGGCCCAGATCAGATGGAATGTGGAGGTATACGTCGATGACATGCTCGTGAAAAGCAAGGTCGCCAGTAACCACATCAGTGACCTAGACGAGATTTTTCAGGTCCTCCGGCGGCACGAAATGAAGCTCAATCTCGCCAAGTGTGCCTTTGGAGTGACCTTGGGAAAATTCCTAGGCTTCATCATGTCCCAACGCGGTATTGAGGCCAACCCAGAGAAGATCAAGGCCATTCTCGACCTGAATCCCCCACGAACGATAAAAGAAGTACAGAAGCTGACCGGGCGAATAGCAGCCCTCTCGCGGTTCCTCGCTAAGTCAGCAGAAAAATACTTGCCCTTTTTTAAGGCGCTAAGGGGCACCAAATCGCAGGGATTCAGGTGGAATGAGGAATGCCACGAGGCTTTCCAGGAGTTGAAGACCTACCTCTCCAGCGCACCACTCCTAAGCTCGCCACGCGAGGGAGAAGAACTTTACCTCTGCTTGGCTACGTCAACAGCAGCTCTCAGCTCCGTGTTAGTCGGAGAGCATGAAGGCAAGCAACAGCCAGTATACTACGTGAGTCGGGTGCTGACGGATGTGGAGGCCCGCTATCTACACGCCGAAAAGATGGCGCTCGCGCTTATCTATGCGGCGCGGAAGCTGCGACCCTACTTCCAGTCGCATCGGATCGTCATACTGACGGATCAGCCGCTGAAGTAGATCTTACAGAAGCCGGAGACGTCCGGACGGTTGGTCAAGTAGGCGGTCGAGTTAGGAGAGTTCGATCTGGAGTTCCGGCCCCGGCCAGCCGTGAAGGGACAGGCTTTGGCTGACTTTATCGTGAAAGCGGCGACACCAGCGCAGTAAGAAGACGACAACCCAGGAAGCGTGGAAGACCAAGATCCTCCTGTATGGACCCTGAATGTGAACGGATCATCCACTCAAGCAGGCAGCGGAGCCGGAGTCATGCTAAGGACACCAGAAGGCATGGAGATTGCGTACTCAGTCACATTGGCCATCCCGGCCACAAACAACGTAGCAGAATATGAGGCCCTCCTCGCAGGCCTGCGACTGGCTAAGGAATGTTCCGCGCGGTCGTTGGTCGTGCGCAGTGACTCCGAACTTGTGGTCAATCAGATGAAGGGGAACTTTAACGCCTCGAACCCGCAGCTTGCGAGGTACCTGGTGAGAGCAAAGGCACTGATCCCTGAGTTCGGTCGGTTTGTGATCGAGCACATCCCAAGGTCGGATAACGAGCGCGCTGATCAACTGGCCCGGGACGCGGCTGCCAGATCCATGGAGCAGTACGCGAGAGAGCCCAAGGAAGTCCTGACCGCACCTAGCATCGACGCTGAAGATAAAGAAGTGCTGCTGGTCGACACAGGAAACAATTGGATGACGCTGTACGTGAAGTACCTGACCGAAGGGACCCTACCCGACGATGCCAACGAGGCCAAGAGAATCAAGAAGACGGCAGGATGGTACACGATCCTGAACGAAAGACTATACAGGTGAGGATACTCTACTCCCCTCCTGAAATGCCTCACGCCAAAGGAAGCCGACAACGCGCTGAGCGAAGCGCACCTGGGATTATGCGGCTCGCACATTGGGGGAAAGAACCTTGAATTCAAAGTTATGCGGCAAGGGTTCTACTGGCCCACCATGAAGCGAAACGCTATGGAGTTCGTCCGGAAGTGTGAAAGTTGCTAGGTCCATAGTAACATGACACATCAGCCGCACACGGAGCTACACTACCTCCAATCCCCGTGGCCGTTTGCGCAATTGGGGCTCGACATACTTGGGCCCCTACCTTTGTCCTCCGGGCAAAGGAAATTTCTGATCGTTGGCATTGCCTATTTTACCAAGTGGGTGGAAGTTGTCCCTCTCGCTAATATCACCGAGCAGAATGCGACGGAGTTCCTCCGTCAGGGCATTGTTTGCCGCTTTGGGATTCCTGAGGTTGTGGTAACCGATAACGGAACCCAGTTCACCGACAAGCGCTTTACGAAGTACTGCCGCGACCTCCGCATCAAGCTGATCCATACATCCGTGGCACACCCTCAGGCCAACGGACAGGTCGAGGTCACCAACCGCACATTGTTGCACGGATTAAAGACCAGGCTGGAAGACGCAGGGGGCTCCTGGACTGAAGAGCTACCGTCCGTGCTATGGTCGTATTGAACAACACCACGGGAGCCGATGAGGGAAACGCCCTTCAACCTCTGCTTCAGGGCTAAGGCTGTGGTCCCCGTGGAGGTGGGGATGCCAAGCCTGCGAATCGAATGCTTCGACACAGCCACCAATGAACAGAGGCTCCGGGAAAGTTTAGACCTACTCCCGGAGGTTCGAGATGTCGCACGACTACGGACCGTGGCCTATTAGCAGCGCGTTGCATGGTACTACAATAAACGGGTAAAGGCACGCCCTCTAGAAGTTGGAGATCTTGTCCTCCGGAGCGTAGAGGCGGCGGGAAAGACCGCGAACAGGAACAAGCTCTCCCCTAGGTGGGAGGGGCCTTTCCTCGTCTCCGCAATCCTCCGGAGCGGAGCGTACAAGCTGTGCACCCAGAACGGCAAACTGGTCCGACGGACCTGGAATGACGCCAACTTAAGGAAGTACTACCAATAGCGCCGCATCAGCCCAGGTAAGTCACAAGCACATGCATCATAACGAATGCTTGGACATGTGTGTTATCTTTTGTTAATAAAAGCACTTTTCCTGTTATCCTGCATCTTCATTTGTCTGAATTGTTGGCATGCATCACATCCTTAAATTATACGACCTAGACTGCCCCTAAGTCGGGAGGACAAACGTCCGTCCGTAATACCAGTCCTTAGCCCAGTGCCAGGCGGTCCGAAGTCGACCGTCTCGGGATTTCGTCTCAGCGCCAGACGGCCCGGGGACGGCCCCATACATCTTGGCTACGTGCCAATAGGCCCAAGCATCCCGTGCGCTTTGACTCCATGCCAGTCGGCCCGGAGGCAGCCGCCCGCAGGTTAAGACATCTCGTCAAAAGGACCCAGGCGGTCCATCTAACAGGCTTCGCGCCAACGACCCAGGCGGTCAAAACATCAGGCCTGGGGGCTTTTGAAGTCCCCAATCTACGGCCAGCAAAACCTTAGGGGGCGTGCGGCGACCTTCTTGTACAGAAGAGAGGACCTTCAGTCTATAATGGTCGTGGGCTAGGACCTTAAACTTGGTGATTACAGCGCCTTGAGCAGTGGCCACACACCTCCCGCAATCATACGTGACCAAGGCCTAGACCCCAGAATCCGGTTGCTGCGGCCTGATAGCCCTGGCTGACCCTTGCTGTGGCTCCACAGGACTTGCGACGATATCCGCACTACCGGATCGAGCTTCCCATTAAATGCGTGAGTGTCTGACGAAGGACGAGTATAGCACAAGAAGGCACCTGGATAGGGCCTTAGTGACAATAGCTCCGAAGAGCTTAGCATTCAAACACGGGAAGTAATCCCACAGATCACATTAAACGAAAATTGCAGGCGACATACAACACCAGAGGAGTACAAGTGCAAAGAAGAAATAGCCACTTTTTACTTAGTAACAAGAAGCAAGTAAGATACAAAAGCAAGGGATGGCGGCAAAAAACAGTCTAACGACCTATATAGATAAAGACTATTCGGGTAGACATGACGGAGTGTCCTCCTCGTGGAAGTTCCTCAGGCGAGACGCCTCCCGGATCCTGGCGTTCTCCGGATGAAAGACTCCTTCCGGAACGTGGGGAGCAACCAAGGAAGCGATCTTGCGGCACAAACGGATGCCGTCCCAATACCGAGTCTCCAACGCAAGCCGCGATTCTGACGGAGAGAGCCGACCAACCTTGTCTCTGACCATCCAAGCGTTATCGTCTTCAGCGGCGACGAGCAGGGCTTCCAGTTGCGCCACTCTCTGCTGCAAGCGTCCGTTCTCCTCTTCGAGAAAGGCGAACCGGGCCCTTGCGCGAGGGTTGACCTGCTGCAAGCCCCCATGGAAGAGGGCGGTCAACTCATCGAAGGGATTGGTATCGCCGGAAGCCTGCATAAGAAGCGACGTCAGAAGCACTCCCAAAGCATGCAACAGTAAATAAAGGCCAGATTAAAGCGACCATACCTGAGTAGGAGCAACGCTCGGAGAGTGTGCGAGATCGCCTGATGAAGCCTCTCCCTAAGTTTCCTCTGCTTCGCCTGTTGGTGGCGAGCTGGTTAGAAGGGTGGCAGCCGTAGGAGCGCTCAGAGGCTCCCGCCACGAGGACGTCCCGGCTGCCCTCTCGCTAGCTTGGACCGGATCAGCGGCGAGTGCGACTCCTTCCTCCGAAGATGGAGCCATGCTTTCAGGGGCCCTGAACTCCGAAATGGGCTCCACAAATATCACAGCCGGCTCCACAGGCCCCCTGGCCTCCGATGTCAGCGCAAGCGCAGCTTGAAGTGGACCCTCCGGGTTGTCAAGGACAACAACATCATTCCTCGCTTCTGGGATGGCATCCGCAAGCGTCTCTGCAATGGAACGAGCGGGAGGACTCCCAGCGGGTTGAGACTCCACCTCGCAGACTTCGTGAACGGCTAGTCCCGTGGTCAAAGTTGACGATGGCTCGGCAGTCTCCCCCTGGTGACCTACGCTCGTGGCCACCTTTGTAGCCGGACTTCCCACCACAACCGAAGAACTGGAGACTTGTCTTTGGGACCTCCGTGTGGAAGTCCCTCCGGCCTCCCTCAACCTCTTTAAGGGAGCCTCCTCCTCTTCGTCATCTGTCGACGACTCCAACAACAAACAACTCTCCTCATCGTCCCCTCCGGACGATCGAAGAGCGGCCGTATCTCCAGGTTCTCTTTTGCTAGGGCCAGTGATTTTCCACCCCGACGGAGGCCCCCACTTGGAGGCCTCGAACGTGATAGAAGTCAAGAAATAGCCATGGACGGAGAACTTCACCTCCTCAGATTTAATGGCCGAAATTAAATCTGCCGCCTCCACAGCATCCTCAGCCAACGATTTTTTCTGAAAGAATCCCGAAATCGGGCCCCATATGCGTGAAAGCTCAGAGTTGGAGGGCTCTTGCAGGAAGAAGAAATGATCTTTCCAACCCTTCACCGAATCGGGGTTGGTTCCACGAAAGTGGAAACCTGCTTTTGGCGACATCGACACCCAATCCTCCGACTCCGTGAACCGAAAGATCAGCCTTGCTGCCTTGGCGTTAAAAGAACCACCATGAAGGTGGGCAAAGATACATAGAGACACCAAATAACGCAAGGCGTTGGAATGAAGCCTCGCCACCGGAACTCTCAGTGCGTCCACCAGCGCATACAGCGTGCATGGCATCGGATAACGAAGCCCCACTCAGGTGGTGCTCGTACACTGTGATGTAGCCCACTGGGGGGGCGCTAGCTCTATCCAGTGCACCTAGAACGCAATAACTCCAATCGCTGGGAATACCATGGTCGACCATAAGGGCAGCAATAGCACCCGCGGACAAAGACAGACTGGGTGTTGTGAACACCATGGCGACTCACCCTGGGAGCATGGGAAGAGGAAGAACTTTCTCTCTTTCTTGCCATGACTCTCTCTATCGATGTGAGCTTGCTACAGGGAAAATTTCAGCAAGAGGAGCAAGCCATCCCGACCGATTTAAATAGGCAGCGGAAGACCAACAGGCGGGAAACCTAAGCAACGCCCACTAAAGGTGATGGGGACATGTGCCGGCTTCGCAACACCTCGCAGGATCCGAAATCACCCGCAATCATGGCCAAACGCCAGACTGACAAGCGCGTCGCCTCAGTTGTCTGACGGAAATCCGCACTGGCGCCTCTGCATTAAATAAGGGCTCACGATAGTAAAGCCCACGAAGAGGCGCACGGTAACGCCAAACAGAAGGAGCCAATCCAGAAACAAGAAGTTCAGAAGATGAAACGGTGCGACGAAATAACAAATTTTATTGCAGCAACAGGCCCCGTTACAACGGCAACACGCATGACAAAAAAAAAAGAGGGTACGGCAGCAAAGTAGCCATCAGCTAATGATCCCAATGGCCTGTGGAAGAGCTTGGGACGTGATAATCTACCAACTGCTCGTGCGTGCGGGCGTGTGAGTTGCGAGGGTCCAAGACGCCAACTCGGAAGTTCGAATCTTCCAGCGAGGCCAGCCTCCGGCAAAGCCTGATGGTGTCAAGGTAACTCCTCTCGAGAGCAGGATTCACACCCTCCGGTCGGAGCCTTGTTCTCAGTTCTGATCGTAGCCTGGAAACCTCAGCCTCATGTTGGTGCCTAAGCTGCTTGATCTCCCCTTCAAGGGCTAGTATGCGGGCCTGAGCCCCCACATTGGCACCAACGAGGCGTGTGGCCCTGGCCTTCGACTCAGCCCAAGCGCTCTCAAGGTGTGCAACGCGGGCCCTTAGCCACTCTGCCTCAGCAATAGCCATCCCAACAAGCGGCTCAACCCTCTCGAAACCTGGAGGCGCGCTCCGATTCTGAGAAGGACCCGTGACCGTAGCTTCGGAGCGAGCCCCTCCTGAAGTGCCGGCTCCCGAAGTCCTGGGAGCGTGAGAGCCAAACTCAGATTCATTAGAGGAGCGCTCCGAGTCGTGAGAGGAGTCCTCCATCAGCTTCGTGGCAAGAAGACACGCACGAAGAGAGCAAGTTACTAATAAGCACGCGGGCGCAAGGAAATGCGAAGTTCCAGGGGAAAATGGCGCGTTTAAATAGACAAGTTTTCTCCTGGGAAGACGACAGCCCTGAAAGGGTGAAAGGCGCCAGAGGTCAACCAACAGGGATCTTCCACGTGGAAGGCCCTTAAAGCCTCGCGCGTTTCCAAGGCAAAGCTTCACGACGCGACGTCTCCTGACCACGCAGACATTGAATGCACCGGTTACACCAGGAGACGTGACCGCCAACAGTGACTCCTCAAAACTCCCATAAAGTTGCACGCGGATCTCAAGGACAAAGCGCCTGGCAACGAAAGGAAGTACGCACAAAGGGAAGAAGAAAATGAAGGCAAAAGGGCTACTTCTTTTATTAATCAATGCTTTCTTACAAAGTACAGAATCTGCAACTATAATACTACGAGAAAGACGAAAGAAGACGACGGTGTGAGGTCCCGAATGCTCCCTTGCCATGCCCCAAATGAGATTGGCGAATGTGATCTACATGAGATCCCCACGGTTGGAGCCGTCGGTGGTTCGCCGAGCGGACTGGGGCGGGCACGGGAAGCACGCCCCTAGATGGAAGCCACCGAAGCGCTATCCACCGGGGTAGGATCGACACCGAGGCCAAGAAAACCCTCCGGGAAAGTAGGGGCGGCACCCCCCCAACTCCCTCGCTGGGCTTCTGGCCTCGAACCTCTCTGCGGTCTACGCTCGAGCCTGACAAGTTGGAAGAGCATGTGCAGTAGCCTTCGCTGGCAGAAGACATACTGGTGGAGGTTCCGCCAAGACTCTACCTCGGGTCAGGTGAGCCACAACCCTGAAGGAGGTACACGATGGCAGTCGAATGGCCGAGCCACTCTCGTTAGCATGGAAAGCGAACTGCAGCATGGGGGTTAAAACAGTCTTCATCGAGAACTTCAAGCATTCGGCCGATCCATCCAACTCCTTCTCGGACACCCGCCAGGGGCGGGGAAAGCCAGGATCTTCTCATTGCCTCTCCGATGGATGCTGAGGGATTAACTCCACTCGCTTGAGTACCCCTCCTATTTATGGGCAGGATGCAAGCCATTCTCTTGCCCAACACTGCACGGCAGACGTCTTTCGCAGAACAGGAAAAACCCCTGATCAGACGCAACCCGAGGCGTGCGAATCTCACCCAATAGAGTGACGAATCACGGCAGCGCCTGAAAAACCTATCCAACATCCTGGGGAAGGCGCGAATCCAGAAAACGACAAACGGTAGCGCGGCATGAGAAGGGCCGTGAAGTCGCGGAATGGCTCGAGAGATATGCCAGGCCCGACCGTTGGCTGGCCCAGGCATGGGGGCCTAGTGTTGGGTCCCATATCCTGGCCCAAAAAGAGTTTCGAGGCCCATGAAAAGGGTGACAAAGCCCGTGCAGGATGACAAGCCCAACCCAATGGCGCAGGAAGCATACGCAGTGCCATGTTGGCAGAAGGCGACGAAGTTTCTGCAACGCATTAATGCGCTGCCTACAGAAAGGTGGAAAGGCCAGCCAATAGAGAAGCAGCTGGCACAGCGCCAATGGCTCACACAGCCGCTTGCAGGCTGCCAGCCAATCATCGTTTCGGGGAAAACCAGGCGTGGCTAGCAACACCAGGAGCCTGCCAGCCACGGCAAAATGACAGCCGACATGACCGGCGGTCCACGACAGCGACCAGCGGCAAAGGAGCCCTCACAACGGGCATCTTGGCGCCCAGAGTCCAGAGGGGAGGGACCTATAAAAGCTCCCACTCCCCGCAGAGAAAGGGATCCCCGATTTCTCCGACTTTGACTTCCAAGACTCGAACTCTGATCCCATACTCTCTGAACAAACTCGCAAAGAGGCAAGAGATGGAACTGAGGAGTGACTCACTTCCATTTGGTGCAAGCTAGCTCGCTACTGCTAACCCAACGTCTTCTCAGACTACGGGAAAGTTAGCCATCCGTTGCGGTGCACCAAGGGAGCCAGGCCTCCCATCACCTGCTCACTGCATTCTCCATATCATCATACACGCATCTCTTACGCCATTACAGCATTTACCCGCGCACCGCTCATAGTGTGCGCTATTTCCGTTCATTGTGGGAATTTGCTGACTTGAGCGTCGGAGCAGTTTCGGTGGGAGAAATTCTGCCGGACCCCTGACCTCTTATTTGTTGTTTGTGTTGTACAGGTTCAGATTCAAAGAGATAGAGACCGGACCCTTCTCCTGACGCCACCACGTACTTGGGAATCCGAAAGCTCTCTAATCCGTACGGCAACCGCGGATCAGGGACGCAACAGTATCAATTTGTTCAGATTCGAAAAGAGAACGCTGCCCCCACTATGAACAATTAACCGGAAGAATAAAAAATAAGAAATTGATAAATGGAAGGGAGAGGGAATAAATCGCCCCTTGCTAATCTCGAAACAGGGGATTGCCAAGCTCAAAACATTAGATATTTAATATATTAAAATAATA
>JAODPA010107782.1:0-20061 GCA_025585075.1 Nepenthes mirabilis
ACACATTATCCAATAATAATCTAAAAACTTTAAAAAATATTTTGTAAATATTTTTTTATTAAAAATAAAAGGTGTATAAATTCTCTCGTCCTGGTTATCACATAAAGGGGCCAAGTGGCAAAGCTCTGCTTTTTGTCTTATGCCACCGTCTGATTCTCCATCTACCGTTGTCTTCTTCCGCCTCCTTGCTCTCTACTACTTCCAATCCAGCACCTTCGACCAATTGATAATCCACACACACACGTGCAAGCATCTAGCCGGGGATCCTGCTTTGGGTCCAGGCAAAATAGGATCCGACTTCACCAATCCGGACTGTCAGATTGCGCTTTCGGCTAAAACCGGTCGTCCGGATTGGTTATAATTTTCTTTTAAAATTTGTAATATGAATGAATTCGAGCGGTCAGTTTCAGCTGATGGCGTAATTTAACCGCTCGGATTGGCAGAACAGGTTCCTACTTTGCCCATTAGCGACGTAGGATCCCTGGATCTAGGGAAACATGGGAAAGAAGCTTGATGCTTTGCTAGGCATAAGTTTCAAGCCCTCCAGGTTTAAGCCTCTCCTCAACATCGCTTGTCGCTGTTGGGTCTGGTTACCCTCTTGTGGATAACCCAACAAACTGGTTTGTCGGCGGCAAATTTCAGGAGAGCAGTTGATGCCGTGAAAATCCGGAAAGAGGAGTTTCCAAGGGCAAAATGCCGATCAACTCTGTTAACTAGCTGACGGAGGCAGAAGAAAGAGGACAGAAGCAATCATGTAGAGAGATCTGATCATACTAATGATCAGGAGACTTTTGCTTTCTATAGAGACCTCCTAGTTGTTCACGCAAGGAAAACACAGAGTCTACCGTGTCAGGAGACGAGTTAGGTGATGGACAGTGGGGCCTCACACCATGTGATACCGAGGAAGTCTCACTTCGTGAGTTATACAACCGTTGGCCATGGGGTATTGAAGATGGGTAATGGTGACTCGTTTAGGGTTATTGGCATCTGCGATATTTGCTTGAAGACAAACAACGGGAACAAGCTCGTGCTGAAGGGTGTGCGACGTGCCCAAAATCTGATGTTGAATATGATTTCAATTGAGAAACTCGATAATAAAGGTTTCAGGACAGCGTTTGATGATGGCCAGTGGATTTATTAGTGGACTTTGTCTCCCATGATTTTTTCCCTTAGTTAAGAAGCTATTTCCACGTAAAAATTACTATGTATCTCTTTGTTCATTATTCCTACTAAATAGTGGTTGACGATGACAGGAGGGTTCGGGTATTCCGCTACTACCGGATCAGGTGGATCCGAGTGTTGAACCCCAACAAGTGGTATCAGATATAGTTGAGATCAGCCCAGGTCCGGAAATGGCTACTTGCGGAGGGTGCTGACCGGAGAGGGTTATTTGCGGAGATGCTGACCTGTTACTGGGCATAATGAAGCGTTACAGAGGGAAGCCGCTGAGTAAAGTATCATAGAAGTATAGCCGCCGAGGTCTGTAATCGTCGAAGTGATTCTAGAGTCATTGTAAAGGAGTTTGCCATTTAATGTGGAGTTGAAAAGAATGGTAAAAAGCACAGTGGAGCCAATAGGGTCGAGGGTGGAGCTGTGCAGGGTCGAGGGCGAAGCCAGCAAGGTCGAGGGTGAAGCTAAACACCGGGACCCCAGTAGGGGGAAGCTGCGGAAAGGCAAGTAATGACAGTTGCCGGGTAAGGCGTAAAGGTTCCCCACAAGGTCGTGAGGAAAAGTTTGTTGGGTCTGATTACTTTTTTGTGAGTAACCCAATAAACTAGTTCATCGATAGCAGATTTTAGGAGAGCAGTTGATGCCGTGAAAATCCGGAAGGAGGAGTTGCCAAGGGCAAAATGCCGATCAACTCCGTTGACCGACTAATGGAGACAGAAGGAGGACAAAAGCAATCATGTAGAAAGACTTGATCATGCTGATAATCAGTAGACTTTTACTTTCTGTGGAGACCTCCTGGTTGTCCACACAGGGGAAGCACAAAGTCTGCCGTGTCAGGAGACGAGTTGGGTGATGGATAGTGGGGCCTCATACTATGTGACACCGATGAAGTCCCACTTTGTGAGTTATACGCCCGTTGACCACGGGGTATTGAAGATGGGTAATGGTGGCTTGTCTAGGGTTGTTGGCATCGAGGATGTTTACTTGAGGACAAATAACGGGAACAAGCTCTTGTTGAAGGGCGTGCGACATGCTCCAAATCTGAGGTTGAATGTGATTTCAACCGGGAAGTTTGTTAAGGACGGCTTCAGGATGGCGTTTTGTGACGGCTAGTGGATTTATTAGAGGACTTTATACCTCATGGTTTTCTCCTTAGTTGATAAGGAATTTTCACGTAAAAATTGCTGTGCATCTCTTTGTTTCTTGTTCCTACTAAATGATGGCTGACGATGACGAGAAATTCGGGTATTCCACTGCTACCGGATCGGGTGAATCCGAGTGTCAAACCTCAACAGTCTCCCACCTCGCCACCTTCAAAAACCAGCGATAAACCCACCACTCAAGCTTGCTCCGATATCGTCTGCCTCTTCAATCTCTCCTACCATGAACACGCTCTTCTTAAAGTATGGATTGCTATTAGGACTTTACAGTTTAGTAGTTGACATTGTATTCTTTTAATTGAAGCTCGGCTGATTTGTGTTGGAATCTGGGCGGTCGGTCGGATAGAATGATAAATAGTGAAGGAAAAGAGGAAGAAAAAGTACACGCCGTTTTACGTAGAAACCCTTATGAACCAAGGAAAAACCACAGGAGTAGAGTTGACAGCAAATCTACTATGTGAAATAAGTTACAAACCTCCAAGATGGAGTATCCGCTACACACCCGAGAATAACAAAGGAAAAAAAAACCTCACCGGAGTAAATGGAAAACGTTCGGCTCTTTTACTCTCTATTTTTCTTTCTTCTCATTCTCACTGGTGGTGCACTCATCTCTTATTCCTTCACCCTTGGATTTTCCCTCCGTGCACTTTACCGTACTCGAATACTTTCTTTCACTCTCACACCCACTCCACTGCATGCCCAGCATCCGTATATATGGTGGTCTGTCCGGAGACCTTCAACCAATAGGCAGGTTTAGTGTGGTCAAAAGCCTGCCACCTGCTCTGCAACCTGCCAACAGTTTTATCCACCAACTTTGCAACCTGCCACCTGCACAGACGGCGCATGCCCAGCAGGTTTGCCGCCTACTCTGCTATCCAGCAACTTGTTGCAAGCTGTCCACGACGTTCTCAATCGTTGCTGCAGTCAAGTTCTCGGACCATCTGTGCCCTTTGGCCATCACAAGAGTCCTCCGGTGTTCCATGGTCTTCAGGCAGTGACAACGTCCTCGGACATCCTATGTCATTGGTCGTCACTGTGCACAGCCCATATCTCCAGATGCTACTGTGGACTCAGCCATGTCCGTGGGCGATTTCATACCAATAATACCAACTAGTAAGTTTTGGCCTTCTCAACCGATCAACATCTCATTGACCGTCTTCAACATTTATCCGGCCAACCTCCCGTTGACCGTCTTCAGTGCCATCCGGTCAACCTCCCGTTGACCGTCCTCCACAGTCATCCGGTCAACATTCCTGTTGACCGTCTTTGCCACCTGTCCGCCATCCAACAGCACTCCTGTAGCCCTTAAACGGTCAACCTCCCGTTGACCGGATTCAGCTGGCTGTCCGCTGGTCAAACTCCATTAACCATTTTTGCCTTCCAATCGGTCAACATACGTTGACCGGCTAATGCACCCCGATGACAAACTAGTTTGTTGAAATCACCCACAAGGGAGTGACCATATTCCAACAATTTGCTCTCCTCTCACCCACCAACACCACTGCCGCTGCCGCTGCCACTGCCACTGCCACCAACTTTTGTTTTCTCAGGCTGAGCATGTGATCAAGGAGCACAATATGCCGGACGTGTTTGTTATGATAGAAGGCTACTGCAATCTCTTGATTGAGAGGGTTAACCTTATTCAGAAAGAGAAGTTTGGCTACTTTGCCATTTCTCCTATTTTATCTTCTCGTTTAGATAACCTTTTATCTTGATTTTGAAATTTTCCTGATCCACTGACAATACTTCTACAACTTCATGGTGAATTTATTTTTACGGGTCTTTATTCTTCTACCCATTTCAGCTTTTCCCTCTTCTGCCACTCGAAATGAGCCGAACGCGTATAACTAAGATTTTACGGGAAAATCCAAAAAGCACGTAACTTGAGTCCCTATAATCTTACACTGTGATCAATAATAATGGGTACAAAATGCCAACTCTTCACCACAAGGTCGATAACAACTCTAACGCTAACTGTATAAAAGAGCAGCACATGAGAAAAATCGGAATTGAAGGATGTATTCTATTCTATGCTTCAAAAATCCCACCAGATAATGGTAGAAATCTGACCGTAAATCGGTCACATATCATCAAAGGTAAAACCAACCTTTTCTTATCCTTTTCCTTTCGTGTTGGCTATCACTTCTCTCCCTGTGTTTTGAGTCGATTGATGGATTGGTCAGTACAAATCCCTGACGTTACATCCTTTTTATAGACGTGAACGAAAAATACACAAGAAAATCCTGAAAAATGTCAAGTTCCTCAAAAGCTGAGGTTCTAAGCTTCCAGACTTCCCAAGCTTTAGGCCTCGTTATTTTCGAAAGAGTATAAAAGCCAATGTGTACAAGGGCTTAGAACTCATCGGGGACGACCCATTTCAAAAATTTTAACCGTTGAAATCAGATAGTGTTTGATATTTTACCATAATGACCTACCCCAACGCAGGATTTTCCACGCACTTCATTTGTTGTTATATTATTTTTCAACTCATCACGGTCCTTGGTCTTTGTCCAGAAAAAGGATCGAACAGATACGAACACTTCAAACTTGTTAAGGCAAATGGCTGGTTACACAGCAAACACCCAGACACATACAAAATGGGAGATAGAGAGGAAGAACGCACAATTTTATGTGGAAAACTTTTCACAAATCGAAGGAAAAATTTACGAGACATTTAATCATCAACAAATTCATTATGTGAAAAATGGTTACACAAACCACACGGTTACACAGGCCCAAAATGCGAAAAACGAAGAACAGAGTACAAGTATGCAAAGACTCACACTTGATTTTTCACTCACTACGCTATCTTTTCTTCCACTCTTTCTCTCATCTTTTAACACTTAGAATTTCACACACTCGTCTCATGCATTCACTAAAAAATATATATATTGACTGTTGAAAGCAACAACCAAGCCAACGTGGAGGACACCTGTATAGACAGCTACCTGACGCACGTATCCCCTGCAACAGTTCTGCACCGGTACTCCCCTGTAAAAGATCTTGCCCTACAGAAAACGGCTCTATAAGTGCTTTGTAGCCACCGCAGTAGTGGCTTTACAGAAATTATGCATGCTCAGACAATCTTCTGAACTGGCATCCACGTACGCTTTCTTCAAGCAAGTCCTCGAACCTTAACTGCTCACAGAGACCTTTGCTACATAAGTCATCGAACAATGATGACCCCGTCCATTTTCAGAATCCTCGAACAAAAAACTCATAAGTCCACAGACTACGTCTGTGCAAAAAATCCGCAACCTTTTTTCTACAAGGGAGTGACTCCAACAAACTTTCCCTCACAATTGAGTGGGAACAAAATTAGTCAGTCCAGCGATGTCACAGCAAGCTTCAAGCTTTCTCTTGGATAAAAGTTTGGTCATCATATCTGACCAATTTTCATCCGATCAGACTTTCTCTACTGATAGCCTCGCTTCATCAATAGCATCTCTCACCCAATGATATCGAACTTCAATGTGCTTCAATTTCGAGTGGAATGAGAAATTCCTACATAAATGTATGGCACTTTGACTATCACAGAGTACCACGTACTTTTCCAGCCTGAAGCCCAACTCTTGGATAAACCTTTTTATTCACAATAACTCTTTGTTGGCCTCGGTCACTGCAATGTACTCGGCCTCCATAGTGAAGAAAGTAACACACTTTTGCAATTTAGATTGTCAGAAAACTGCCCATCCTGCAAACTTGACCAAGTACTCGAATGTGGATTTATGGAAGTCAATATCCCCGATCATATCTACATTTGTGTAGCTGACCAACTGAAACTTCTCTTCTCCAAGCCACAGACACATTTTTTAAGTTTCCCGAAAATATCTCAGAATCCATTTTACAGCAGATCAATATCCTTTCCTGGATTTGAGAGGAATCTGCTGACAATGCTAATCGCATGAGCAATGCTTAGCCTAGTGCACACAGCCGCATACATCAAGTTACCAACGGTTGACGAATAAAATATACCTCTCATGCGGGCTTTCTCTATGTTTGAGGATGAATATTGCTTCCTACTCAACCTGAAGTGATTAGCCAGTGGAGCGCTCACTGGCTTGGATTTTTCCATGTCGAACCGTTGGAATACTCTCTCGATGTAGCTTTCTTGGGACAGTTAGAGTTTCTTATTCTTCTGGTCGTGAAATATTTTGATCCCCAAAATCTGCTTCGTCGGCCCGAGGTCTTTTATATCAAATGACTGTCCCAATTGCTTCTTCAATTCTTGAATCCCAGCGCTATTTTATTCAACAATCAGCACGTCGTCCACATAAAGGAGAAGAACGATAAAACCGTCCTAAAAAAATCTCTGCATAGAGACACAGTGATCAAAAGTAGTCCTTTGGTATCCTTGTTCGACCATGACAAACTCAAAACTCTTATAACACTGTCTTGGTGCCTGTTTTAGTCCGTAAATGTTCTTTCTTAGACGATAGACCAATCCTTCCGTCCCCTTGACCTCGAATCTCTTTGGTTGCTCCATGTAAATCTCTTTCTCAAGGTCGCCGTAAAGGAATACTGTCCGAACATCTAATTACTCTACCTCTGAATCCAGAGCAGCTGTTAAACCAAGCACAACACGAACGGAAGACACTTTCACCACCGGCATAAAGATCTCATCAAAATCCACGCCTTTGCGCTGATTAAAACTTTTCACCACCAGCTGTACTTTATACCTCGGCTGCATGGTATCCTTGGATGTCTTTAATTGAAAAACTCACTTGTTCTTTAGAACTTTCTTCCCCTTAGGCAACTCAGCCAATTCAAAAGTATGATTTTCATACAGTGAAGCTATCTCATCCTTCATTACTTCCAACCATTTTTCTTTGTTCTCATCGCTCATAGCCTCATAAAAGTCTTCAAGCTCACCTGTGTCAGTGAGCAAAACATATTTGCAAGGTGATAAGCGGATGGACGGTCTCCTAGCTTTCATGGACCGTCAAACAGATATCTCCTAAGCCTCCTTTGTTTGTTGCGGAATAATAGCTTCCTCATCTTCATTAAACGCCTCATCAGCTTCATTATTATCCTCGGCCATTCTTAGGCCGTTGACCTCGTCCCGAGGAGGTACTGGACGAATATCATCAGCAATAATCTTATCTGTTCATCCAGCTTCAGAGTTGACCATCTCACCAATATCTTTGATGGTTTCAATTTCAACAAAGGCAACATTCCTCGACCGAACAAATTTTCACTCAATTGGTTCATAAAGTCTGTTTCCCAATTTATCTTACTCGTAGCCTAAGAAGACACATTGCTTCATCTTTGGCTCAAGTTTGATCCTCTCATCTTTTGAGATATGAATAAAGGTACCCAAACACTCGCAGATGGTCATAAGATGGCTTATTTCCTGACCAAACCTTCTCTGGTATATCACCATTTAGTGGTCTACTGGGCAACCTATTGATAACATAGGCAGCGGTCTTCAACGCTTCTGTCCAGAAGGAACTAGACAGCTTTGCCTCAGAAAGCATACACCTGACCCTTTTCAACAATGTGCGGTTCATCCGCTCGGCCACTCCATTTAACTATGGCGTTTTTTATGGTGTTATTTGACGCCGGATACCATGAGACCTACAATAGACATCAAATGCCCCAATATATTTTTCGGCATTATTACTCCGGACAGCTTTCAGCTTCTTCCCAGTCTGACATTCCACCAGAGTATGAAAATGTTCAAAAGTACCGAGGACTTAGTCCTTGATCTTAAGTGGGTAAACTCATAATTTCCTTGAACAATCATCGATTAACGACACAAAGTACTGAGCCCCTCCGAATAATTTTTCTTTGAATGGTCCACACACATCAGTGTAAACCAGGTCAAGTAATTCTGTCTTCACAGAAGACGAGTTTCCATGGAACGAAACCCTTCTTTGTTTTCCAGCCATATAGTGGGGACAAGTACTTGGTCCATCTGCCTTTACTTATGGAATGAGGTCTTTATTGACAAGTGACATAATCCTTTGTCACTCATGTGGACCAACCTGCGGTGCCACAGATCCAATGACTCCTCACTGCTCGTGATTTTACATCCCCGCCCATAGCAGGCACCGTCATCACATATAGGCCAACAATCTTCTATCCTCGACCAACAACCAGAGATCCTTTGATTAGCTTTCATTCTCCTTCATAGAAGGTGTTGCAGTAACCTTCATTGTCCAACTTGCCAGCTGAAATTATATTCATTCAAATATCAGGGACATGCGGTACATCTTTCAACAACAATCTTATCCCATTATAAGTAACTAACAACACGTTACCTCTGCCAACAGCTGAAGACGTTCCTTCACTATCCATCATTATTACTCCAAAATCTCCTAAAATATAAGAAACGAACAATCCCCTTCTTGATGTCACGTGGAGAGAGGCACCGATGTCAACCACCCAGTCGGATTCATTATTTATCAAGCTCATCACGTTGTTCACTTCACAAGTTAATAGGAGGTCGCCTCTTGTAACAATTGAGACCGATGACTTTTCCTCACTCATCTCTTTTCTCATTTGCTCTCCCTTTCAATATTTTCACGCTTTAACTTGTAACAATATTTCTTAATGTGACATTTCTTACCAGAATGATAATACTCAATATTATGGAACCTTGACCTGGACTTACTATGACCCTTTTTACCTTACTTTGGGCCGCATCCCTTGCTTCTTTCCCGTGACTCAATTACGAGTACCTCAAAAAGGAAAGAAGTGTAAGTCCCTTGAGACCGCCTTGTCTCATTCATAAGTAAGGAGGCAACAACCTCGTCCAACTTAAATGTGTCCTCTCCAAATAGCAAGGTCATCACAATATGATCATATGATACTGGTAAAGAAGCCAGCAACACCAACACCTTGTCCTCCTCCTTGATCTCCTTATCAAAGGCCGACATCTGTGTGACGATCCTGTTGAACTCATCCAGATGTTTTTTAAAACTACCTCCCTCGGACAGACGCAGCCCATAAAACTACTTCTTCACATGCAGTCTCATGGTCTAGGATTTGGACTTATATTTACTTTCAAATTTCTCCCAGACCTCAGCCGGGTTTGACAGGTCGAGAACATCTTGAAGCGCATTGTCAACAAGACATAGTTTAATGGTGCAATTTGCAATATCTCTCTTATCTTGTCATTTTTCATCGGTCAGGTTTTCCGACTTTTCATCCTTCTTCCTCAACGCCTTCACGGTTCCTTATCAGGTCAAGACGTTTTTCACCATTTCTTGCAAATGGATGAAATTACCCTACTAATTGAACTGTTCCACGCTGAATGGCAAGTTCTTTATGGACGACGCCATTTAAACGATGGCTATGAACCTTCTCTGATACCACTTCTTGGGTCCAAAAAAAGGATCGGACAGACATGAACACTTTAAACTTGTTAAGGCAAATGGTCAGTTGAACAGCAAATACCCGGACACACACAGAATGGGAGACAGAGAGGAAGAATGTATAGTTAATCCTCGACAAATCAAAGAGAAAAACCATAGGACACTTAATCCTTGATAAATCCACTATATGAAAAATGGTTATACAAACCACACGGTTACACAAGCCTAAGAAGCAAAAAACGAAGAACAGGGCACAAGTATGTAAAGATTCACACTTGATTTATCACTTACTACTCTCTCTTTTCTTCTACTCTTTCTCTCCTATTTCAACACTTAGAATTTCACACACCCGTCTCATGCATCCATTACAATATATATATTAACTGTTGAAAGCAACAACCAAACTAACGTGGAGGATACCCGACAGACAGCTGCCTAATGCACGTACCCCTATAACAGCTTTGCACCGACACTCCCCTGTGAAAGATCATGCCATACAGAAAACGGCTCTGCAGGTGCTCTGCAGGAGCGGCTCTACAGAGATTGCGCATGCTCAGACAATCTTCTGAACTGGCATCCACGTACGTTTTCTTCAAGTCCTCGAACCTTGGCCGCTCACAAAGACCCTGGCCTTATACTGTATAGAGTTCTTGGACCTTTGCTGCATAAATCCTCAGACAATAAAGACCCCATCCATGTCCAAAATCCTCGGACGGAAAGCTCATAAGTCCGTGGACTATATTCGTGCAAAAAATTCACAACCTTTTTCCTACAATGGAGTGACCCCAACACTTGGATCCAAACAATGTCCGGCTGAACTGAAGAAGGCGACAACAAGCTTGAGTTTTGCAGCCACAAGGTGTGGTGAATTTCACGAGCTTCAAGAGCTACGTGCCATATTTATGTCTTGTTTTGGCAGAAATTTTATCACCCGTGCTGTTCAATTACAAAACAACAGTGGTGTGAATCTCAAGGTTGGTGAATGTCTTGTGATCTTAAGTTCCCACTTTTGATGCCAATCAGTAGTCAATCAGTTTTTTTATCAATATGATTTGTGTGGGCAATACTTTTTTTATTTTTTATTTTTTGCAGATGATACAGAAACTATCTACCAGACAACCAAGCTTGGAGAGCAGAATGAAGATGTTGAAGGAAATAGCTTCTGAAAATGGCATCATTCTGAAGATGGAGGAAGCTACTTCTATTGCTGCTGAGGTATACAATGATTGTCCGCCAATTTCTGGAAATATATTCAATGCCATGGTTGGATGCATGTATTTGTGCATCAGGATTTGGATGTCGATGTTGTGAGAAAAGAATGGAAGAAGGCTGACCTGGGAAAACTTATATTAAAGTGACAAAAATTAATTTACAATTGATTATACTTTAATGTGTTGCAGGAGAAATTGAACGAACAGACAGCACTGTCAAATTAAGCTGGCCATAAGCTTGGAGATGATCCAAGAACTCTGCACGAGGCGGGGGAGAAAGATGAGGGCCATGAAAATGAGGAAGTCGTACAATGATGTTGCAGATGCAGCCGAAGAGGCTTTCCGGCTGGCTGCATATGCAGCAGTGGCAGCAAGGGCAGCTGTTGAGCCCTCTCGATCTGGTCCCCCATGTTGGGGTCGGAACGGCCTGGATCCACCCGATCCGGTCAAAGCAGCGGAAAATCCGAACCCCCAGTCATCGTTACCACCATGTAGTAGGAACAAGGAAACAAGAGATGCACAGCATTTTTTACGTGGAAACTCCTTCCCAAACCGAAGAGGAAAAACCACGGGACACATAATCCACCAGTAAATCCACTATGTAAAATGGGTTACAAACCTCCGAGATGGAGTATCCACTACACACCCGAGAATAACAAAGAAAAACCCCACCAGAGTAAACGGTAAACACTCTCCACTCTTTTACTCTCTGTTTTTCTTCCTTCCCTCTCTCACTGGTGGTGCACTCATCTCTACATTTTACAAGTGTTGGTGAAACAGCCACTGCCGTTTCACCCCCGCACACGGCGGCCGGCTACACAAGCCCCGGCGAATGCTCGCCCATGGTGCTCTCAAGGCCTTCACCGGACTTGACCACACACACCACTCTCATGGCGCCTTGCGCGCACTGCTTGCGCGCACTCCCTCCACAGCATGCCCAGCATGCGTATATATCGTGGTCTGCCTGGAGACTTTTAACCAATAGGTAGGTTACATGTGGTTTGACAACTGTCACCCACAACTTTGCCCACTAACTCTGCAACTTGCCCACTAACCCTGCAACTTGCCCACTAACTCTACAGCCCAACTGCCAGCCTGTCGACAAATCCTAGAAAGACATCTGTCCTCTGCCAGCTGCCATCTTCCACAGTCTCCAAGGCCCAGTTGTCAGACGGCCAACTTCCCCGTTGTCCGTCCTCAGCTGCCAATCCGCCATCTTGCAGTGCTCCTGCAGCCATCCGGTCAACCTCCTGTTGACCGTCTTCTCTGTTGCCCGTCCGCCGCCCAGCAACGCTCCTGCAGCCCCAGACGGTCAACCTCCTGTTGACCGGATTCAGTTGGCCGCCGACGGTCAATCTCCATTGACTGTCCACTGTTCTCCTCTGGTCAACGTCCCATTAACCGGAAACAGTTCTCCGGATTTCCAACAAATGAACTCCATCATTTGTTCTTCAAAAATCCTCCGATGACGAACAGTTTGTTGGGTTACCCACAAGAGAGTGACCAGACCCAACACCCCAATGACTGACGATTGTGGCAGCAATACTCAAATAACAGAAGTCAAATCTAGGCAAGCTGAGTTTCCCTTTTCTGGGCTTGAGAAGGATCATTCAATTTACCACTATGTTGGGACCCAGACCGTTTATTTAAACCGTGAGGAAACAATCAATAATTCACAAAAGTACATAATAATCACCAATAATGAAACAAAATATAATTTTTACGTGAAAAACCTTCTTAAAAATGAAAGAGAAAAACCACGGAATAATACGTTTGAAATATTTCCACCATGTAATCAGTTCGGTTACACAAATATCACAAATATAAAGATTAGACATATTGTAACTAATAGATCGAGCAGTAATGAGTACAAGATGAAAGAATATAGAATATAACCGGTAAAACATTCTTCTTAATTTCAAGAATAGTATACCCAAGGTCGGCTGAGATTTGAATATGATTCGGAATTTAATTGGATACTCGAATATTTCTCTTCTCCCTTTTCTCTCTCTTTCCCTTCCTTTTCTCTAAAAGAGAGCGCTCTAGATCTTAAAGAATGCAATTGATTAACTCTAAAAACGCTAAGTGTGTTTTTATACTGCAAGCCGCGCTTGAACGCCCCTTAAGTGCGTCTCTGGATGCTCGAATCTTCCTCTTATCGAATCTTACTCTTCTCCCATCATATGCGCCTCGAAAAATGCATAAGACAGCGCCTCTAGATCTTAACCGGATACTCAAATCTTTCTCTTCTCCCATTTCTCTCTTTTTCTCTTCCTTTTCTCTCAAAAACAATGCTCTAGATCTCAAAGAATACAAGTAATTAACCCTAAAAATGTATAAGCACATTTTTATACTACGAGTCGCGCTCGAACGCTCTCAGGCACGCCTCGAGCACAGGTGCCACTGGAAACGGTATCTCTCAGGCATGTCTTAAGCGTAAGGCCACTAGATTCGGCACTTCAGGCGCACCGCGAACACTCTCCCTCTGGAGTTGGCGCTTCAGGCTGGTCATGTACAATGCCCCAAATCAGTATAGTACCCGTGTAATCTCATTCGAACCATTAAATGGCACGTTAAATGGCTATGGATCTACACAAGAGTGACCAATATCTCAACACATTATAGTCTTGATTCAAAAGATGTAGTGATCAAAGATGAAACTGAAGCTGGGGATCTTAAGTTGAACCAGCTCACAGATTCTAATATGTCCTCAGCATTAAAGTCTTCAGTAATAATGGGACATAAGCCTTTGAAGGCTAGTGATGATGATAAGACTAATGATGAGGCCCGTGGAGGAAGAGGAACAGAACTGCGCTACTTGTATCATAAACAGATGCTGCCGAGACTTAAAGCTGGGCAAAGGTGTACGGTTTAGCAGATGCCACGACGCGATCTACTGGTTTAGCTGATTTAAAGTTGGTTTAGCTGGCCAACTTCCGTAAGGACCAGAAGATAGCCCTGGTTGAGAAAAAAAACTAGCTCTATTCTTGGAATTTTGTGGGTAGTTATTGTAAAGTTAAGAAGATTTAGGAATTGTGCAATTTTTCCCTCTGCTTGTGGAAAGTTGTAGACTAAACACAATGGTTTCGTTCATGCATTCTGTAATATATCTATGGTTGACCAACGTTTCGTGACAAATAAATCTTAACATGTTAATAAAATGCTTAGAAGTGGTGCACCTGGATCCACCACAACGAAACAAATTTTTATGAATAAAAAGGAATTTGACATAAATTTATTGATAATTCAATTGAATTTTTTATTAATTCTAGTGAAATTTTTTTATTGATTCAACTAAATTTATTTATTGACTATTGTGATCCATTTATTTTTCTTAGATTACCTGGTTTTTACCATCTTTTTCACTAAAAAATAATAACATAATTGTTTTAGATTTATTCTAATAAAAATTTAATTTTTCATGATTACTTGTATAACATTGATTTGTATATTGATCCCACTTGAAAAAAAACAACCAACCCCACCCTTATTAGCGTACAAACCAATGATGAGCAGCCAATATTGGAGATATCACTTACTGGTATGCCTACACAGAAAGGTCATCTAAACTATTCTGCTATGCATATTAACCCAGAATCGGAATCTGATAAATGAATCACTTTTATTAACGTATAGTAAATGAATCAGTTCGAGTTTTATGTTTTCGTTGGATAGAACCAATAAGATAAGGTTATTTTTTCCATTTATGTATGCAAACTTAAAAATTATTTGGGACCTGGGATTACCGTGATATTGCAACTTACGTTCACCAAGAACATGACAGATATTATTGAATTGATCCCCATTGGAGAAAGAACTTTTTAATATGTAGAAGACTGATCAGATAATTAGGCTCAGCTACAGCTGAAGTTGAACAAAGATCAGATTTTTTCTACTTTGAGTTTCAATAAAATAGGCTGTTATGCATGCTCCAAATACATAGATGTCAACTACTGCATCACCAAGAAAACGAATTCTCAACGTGATATAACATGAAATATGAAGCGCACAGCAAGTCAACATGAACCGGCATCTTAAATCTTGTAAAATCTAAAATCAAAAGCAAAATATTACCTTTAGAGGGACATCAATTTAGTGCCCTCACGCTCCCTTTCTACGTTTTGGTATTAAATCAGAAAAAGATTGCAAGTTCACACCAACATCCTCATCATAATCAATGCCAAGTTCTTCCTGAAAATGTGCAGTTGAGAATCCAGTTAGGGAAAATGATGGACAGATTAGTGTAGAGGTGAATGAATTTATGAACATGAGAGGACCTTAAACTCTTTAAGATCCTTAGGTGAATTCTCAGTTATAGAATCCCATATGTCCTTGAAGATCCTTTTACGCTTTCTCCACTGACTTATTGCCTGCGTGTACAATTCTTCAATGAACTTCCGCTCATCTGGTTTCACAAGAGTAACACCTTCCCGCAATTTACTAAGTTTTTCCTCCATATCCTTAACCTGGTACAGAAATTCAACATTCGTTAGATTAAGTCATTATTATTTGTGGAAAAACTTTGGTACATACACATTTGATAAGATGGTTAGTATGTTACAATTCTCATAATCAAAATGTTGCCCTTTTATCTTATCAAAAAATTAAGAATGATTAACTATTATTATGTTTGGGTGATTAAAGGTGATTTCTTTCTAGCATTATGGATGAAGGCAGTAATTTGATATTCCATGATGAAGGGAATATGAAAAGATTTCAAGAAGAAAAAGAAAGGGGCCTTAGCCCAGTTTATATATATGAGATTTGCGTATTCCATCAATAAATCCGCAAAAATAAGGTTGGGAATAGATTAGAATATTATTTTCAATTACGAACCTATTTTCAGTTCCAATCACCAATGATGCTTGATAAAAATATCATTTGAAGTATGTTCTATCCATTTTCCATTACACATAATGTGTTCATTACATATAATGTGCACATATTTATTTATGTGCATAATATATTTCTGACAAGTATATCTAGCTGAGAGTTTCTTTCTTAATGAAACTCAATGGAAAAAGTTTTGATATCCCTACATGTCTAGCTAAAGGTCTCTTTCTTAATGAAACTCAACAGAAAAAGTTTTGATATCCCCACACAACATACCTCTGTCCTTAACGTTTCTTCTTTAGCTCGTATCTCTTCCAAAGTTAGGTTTGACTGCAAGGTTCTGGTCTCTAAAACAAAGATAATACATTGCAGTATGAACCCAGCACAGGGCATAATCAATCAGTCATGGATTTAGAATTATCTACAAATTTAAGGGATTTTACCTTCCTCAGCCTCAGTAATTGCTCTCCTTTGTTCATTTAGCCGTTGCTGTAATCTGGCATTTTCCTCCTTCATAGAATTAAGCTCATCGTTGTTTGGAATTTCAAGTTGATCTTGCCGCGCAATGTAAATTTTCTGCTTGCCATACTCCTTGAATGAAATTCGTCCACTATCAGAAAGTGCATCCAGTGCTTTCTGGACGGAAGCCTTCTTGAGGTTGTACTTTTGCAATGCATCTGCAACATTCTGAGAATTTAATGGCCTATTTTGCTGCGCAAGATTAAGTAGAAAACTATGAGATAAGATCCTGTAATTCCATACGACAATAAAACAATAACAATAACAACAAAATCTTATATATCTAGGCATTCACTGCTATGTTCTGATAATCTGCCTTTCAACAATTCTTAGACTTCACTATGCAACTAAATAATACAAAAATCCTAATCTTGTCCATATACTTCAGAAGGAGTCCCAAGGGTAGCACATCATTATGAAGAGATGAATTTAATATTTGGTCATGTAATCTGGTTCAAAACAGTAAGCAAGTCATCAAACAGGAGGACAAGTCAGCAAAGGGTCAGTAACAATCTTTAGCACAAGTCAGCATCAGTGAAACTGAGGCAGCTAAAGAATGAATGGCAACGACCAAGATTGCAACAGAGTCAGTAACTGAAGACAAGAACGGATCACAAGTAGATAGGAGTTTTGATGTCTGAGATTAATTGTAATAACCACAAAAATGTTCTGTAGAAGCTTATAATACTTGCTAAATCGTGTATGTTAAAGTTGCCAAGGAAATCAATTGAATTCCCCCATAACCTGTCAGATTTTCTCATCTACTTTCCCTTCCTGTCTCCCCATCTCTTTCTTCGCTCTCCCTCTCCAATCATTTCTACTGTTAGTCAGTTAAATTCTGGCAGGGATCGTCTAAACAGCATGGCTTTATATCACATATTCCTGAAAAGTTGGCAATTGAAGAGATTGCACAACTTCTTTCTTACAGACTGATAAAGAACAGGATGCATTAGATTTTGAAACTAAAAGGAGAGAGAGAAAGGGCTAAAACAATGCACTTAACATCAGAAGGTTGTAGTCTTGGATCTGGGAGGAGTGTTGGGGAAAAATACCAGTTGGTCGGTTAACAGTGGCCAGATAAGAATGCACAAACACACGCGACATGGGAAAAAGAGGAGGAACACACAAATTTTACGTGAAAACCCTTCACAAATCGAAGGAAAAAACCACGGGACACTCAATCCACAACAAGTCCACCATGTAAAAATTGGTTACAAAACCACCGAGATAGAATATTTGCTACACACTCGAGACAAACCAAGAAAAATAACTCCTAAAGAAGGAAACTCTCACTTCGCTCTTATCTCTCTATTTTTCTTCTCTTCTTCCTCTCACTGGTGGTGCACTCCACTTTCTTTTCTTTTTCATACACGCCTGGAGTTCACCTGCTGTGATTTTACCGCCTCAGCTATATGTCTTTCACCGCATGCCCAATATGCATATTTATACTAACTTTGCCTAGAATCATTTACCCAATAGGCAGGTTACATGTGGACAAACATCTGCCACCTACTTTGCCCACCAACTCTGCCAAGTGTCGTTCTATCCTGTTGGGAGATGTTGACCTTTACCCCCAATCAAGTACCAGCTCCGAAGATCAACTATTCTTCTGAAAATCTACCTACGTAGATGTCGCCTTTCTCCTCTTTTGACAGCTACCAACTCTGGTACGCAGACTTTGCAGACCCAGCAAAGTCCTTGGCCAACATTCTTCAACAGAGTCCTTGGGCGTTCCTTGATGTCTCCATGCATTGTCCAAAAGCCTCGGACATCAACCTATGTCCTTCGGCGTTATTCATAATTCTCAGTCATTGGTTGATATCCTCGGTCTTTACTGTGTTCAGCCCATGTCCTCGGGAGTTATCTGCATTTTGGCCGTTTTAGGCAAACCGACCATTTTGCCCAAACCTTGCAAAATGGTGCAACTGGACAAAATGGTGCAACCGGTCATTTTGCCCCAAACCTAGCACTATTGCATACTGATTGATTTTATACCAGAATTCCAAACCGGTAACCCATATCGGAGTTCTATATCAGTAAATTCTGCTATACCGGTAAATTCATCCATACCGATCAATTTGTCACACCGGTCAATTTGCCATACCGATAAATTCATCTGTACCGGTCATTCTAGCCATATCGGTCAATTTGTCATACCAGTAAATTCATCCATACCGGTCAATTTTTCATACCGATAAATTTGTGCAAATCGGCCATTTTACCATATCTAGCAAAATAGCGCAACCAGGCAAAACCATAATTAGCTGGTCAACGTGTTAGCCGGCTATTTTGCCCCATATTGACAAAGTGCATTTTGCGTGCTTCAGCCAGAATCCATAATTAGCCGGTCAACCTATTGACCAGCCATTTTGGCCTTCATCTGGTTAACCCGTTATTGACCGGCCACTTCCTTGACCATCCACGAAACTTGCCTTGTACGACTAGTTTTCTCCGAATTTTCACTCCGGCAAATACACTCCATCATTTGCTTTCCAGAAACCCACTCTAGAGAATTCCTCTTCGAAAATTCACTCAAATTATTCACTCCGGCATAATTCAAGCCGGCATTTTCCCACATGGGAGTGACCCCAACAAGGAGTTCCAAGGCCAATAACCTTTTGAGTGAAAGATCTCAAAGAACTATAGTGTGGCATCAGGGGTTTACCTGGATGAGGTCAAAATATTGGCAGAAAAATCAGTTTTTCCATTGTATGGATCATTTTTGTGAAACCAAACCACTTTCCTTTTTCTTAATTAATTTTTTGCCATATCAAATGATATTAATTTGTCTCAAGATTTATAGCAATTTAATTTCCTAAATTTATAGGGATTTTAAAATTCATAGGACAACTTGGAATAAGTGATTGATAGTTTGGATCAATTTGCGATCCACTTTTATCTATCACACTATCGTTATATGTCACAAAGTTAATCGACCAGCACAAATTATCCGCTCTCCGATTTCTTTGAGGTTATTAAACTATGATAGCAATCGAACAATTCTTAGCAGAAAAAAGATAGAAATGTATTCTTCAAATTTTCTCTTCACATCAACAGAACCACGTATAGAGGTTGTCAGACTAACATTTCCCCCAAAACCGTTTTCCTGTTTAGAAACAGAGGGGGGGGGGGAGAGCAGCTTAACTACATCATTACGAGAAGATAATTATCGAATCATCAGAATATTGTTATGGTAATTTGACTTCAAAAGATCTTTATACGCATAAATTTACAACAATTATACAAAAATTAGAAATTCTCGAACACATTGTTTGGTCAAAATTGTCGGATGATGCTCAAAGTAAATAAGTTAACTGGAAGATTTGCTGCTAGAAAATTATTTACCTCATTGACGAAGTTAAGCACTATGCCTGCAGACGTTCCAAAAGAAAAAAGACAGAATATTGGATTAATTACCTTGAAATAGATGAAAAATGCTAGCATTTGGGATAGATAGGAACTACATGAAGAGATGTAATTATAAAACAATTCGCATTTCACTGAGACAGCAAAGATAATCAGAGAGAAACAGAGAGACTTACTTTCGACATTGTCGGATTTGGGGGCCATGAATCCAAATGCTTACCAATGCGCGGGAAAATATCATGAAGTTTCTGCTTCAGTTTCACTGCTTTGCTTGCTTCAGTTTCCTGTCGCTCAATTTTACAGAGAATTTTAAAAACTTACAAATGTGAAGGGTTTCTGGAATTTGGTGGTGCAGCGAAAGGCGTTAAGACGGCGTCGTTTTCCTTCCGTCGTTAGCTGGGCTGAGTGGATACAAAGCCCACGGATAAGGAGTCCATCTTTTAAAAAAAGCAAAGGAAATTATTTTTGAAATTTAAATTATTT
>JAODPA010107793.1:0-20060 GCA_025585075.1 Nepenthes mirabilis
ATAAACGTTGAGGACGGAGTAGAATCTGCTGGTGTGCCTTTACACCCTGAAAAGCAGGTGCTGGTCTGCGTGTGATTGAAGCCGGAGTGACTTTGATGCCGAAGCGTCTTAAGAGGCCGGTTTGGCTTATTGTTGCTGGAGTAATTTTTTGAGACTGGAGCTGTTGGTTTACAATAATCAACATCAGTATAATTTTTCAATGATTGTTGTCATTGGTTTAGGGGTCTCCCCTGCTTTGTGTTCTATCTCCAAGTCGGCAAAACACTTGGTTATGAACATAATTTTTGTACATTTCTTTTAAAATTTTAATACAATTAATTACTTACCAAAAAAAAAAGACGGAGTGTTTTTGGACGGAGTGACTTTGGGCGGAGTGACTTTAGGCGGAGTGATTTCTTCACTAATTGGCCGGAGTGGCTTGCGTGCTTCCTTTTGTCTTCTTCTTTCCGGAGCACTTTGGACGGAGAGCTTTCCTTTTTAAGAGTTTTCCTTTGGACGGAGTGGAGCGTGTTCCTTGCTGACCAAAGTGATTGAAGCTCCTTTTGGACGGAGTGGAACTTTACAGCCGGAGTGACCTTTCTGTGATCTTTTCCGGAGCTCCTGTGATTCACCAAATGATGGACGGAGTGGATCTTGCTCTTTGGCGGAATGCCTTAGAGGACGGAGTGGCTCTCTGGAGGCGGAGTGGCCTTTGCAGCCGGAGTGTCTTTGCTGTAGTGACAGGGTGATTCTCCTTTCCGGAGTGCTTTTCCCAAAAAAAAAAAAATAGGAGTGTTTTTTTTCCGAAGTTCTTCTTTTGCCGGAGTGAAAATGTCCGGAGTGCATTTTCTCGGTGTGATGTTTTCAGGAGTTAAATTAGCTGGAGTTCTTTTTGCCGGAGTGCATCTATCCGGAGTACTATTCGCTGAAGTGCATTTTTCCAGAGTACCTAAACCGGAGTGCTTTTTTTCCGGAGTTCTATTTTGAGGGAGTGCAAATATCCGGAGTGCAATTTTGCAGGGTGAGGTGGATTTCTTTTTGCCGAAGTGCATTTTTGCGAAGTACTATTCGCTGAAGTGCATTTTTCCGGAGTACCTAAACTGGAGTGCTTTTTTCCGGAGTTCTTTTTTTCCGGAGTGCAAATATCCGGAGTACAATTTGTGTGAAGTTTACCGGAGTGGATTTGCTGAAGTAATTTCTGCCGAAGTGCAATTTTTTCGGTGTACATTTTGCTCAAGTGCAATATTCCGGTGTGCTTTCTTTTGCTGGAATGCTATTTGTCTCCTTGGACGGATTGGCGCAGCCGGAGCGACTTTCTGCGATCTGGACGGAGTGTCCTTAATGACTTGTGTCATGTGTTTAGGGGTTTCCCTGTTTTTCTTTGTGTCTCTTTCCAAGTCGGCAAAACACTTGGAAAAAAAAAACACAGTCTTTGTACATTTTAATTTAGTTTTGTTGTACTCAATGGCTCGGGGAATGCCCTAGCTTTTAATGCTTTATCTCCATAGTAAATTCTTGGAGATAAGCATTGTTTCTGTAAATTTTTTCTCCCATTAATCCAAAATTCTTACTTACCAAAAAAAAAAGAAGAAGAAGAAAGTAGGCCGACTTAGTAGAAAAATTGCCATTTGGGCTGCCATCCCATCTCAAGGTATCTTTACGCTCAGAACTGGGGAGGTAATGGGGCATATTTTCTGAAAGGCGAGAGACTTCCTGATCAAAAGGATTAGGCCAAGACCGTTGATCACCTCTAATTATTTGAGCAACCTTTGCGTCCCAATATAACCCCGTGGCCAGGCGAATACAGTCCGTGCACACTTTGGTGAGCGGGCCCATAGGGAGCCAGTGGTCATGCCAGATAAATGTATCAACGCCGTCACCAATGATCTTAACTGTGTGGGAGCACATAAAGGGACGGAGTTTCATGATCTTTTTCCTACTCCACGGAGCTGAATCAGGGACTTTTAGGGTCCAGATACACCGATCCTTTATTCTAGTTTTAAGAACCCATGATGACCAAGCCGAGTCAGGGTCTTTTATCAAGATACACCATAACAGCTTGCAGATGAGGGCTTTATTTTGAGCCTGCAGATTCTTGAGCCCCAATCCGCCTTCACTCCTTGGGTAGCAGAAGTCAGCCCATGCAACCTTTGCGTTAGCCTTTCCATCAGTAGAGCCGTTCCACAGGAACCGCCTCAACAAGGATTCAATCTGATGAAGAATGGATTTGGGGAGAAGGAAAATAGAGGCCCAGTACAGGTGGATGGACGACAGGATGGAAGCAACGAGTTGCAGCCGTCCCCCGAATGAGAGCCACCTGTTTTTCCATGATTTAATCCGCCGAGTAATTTTCTCAGTGAGGACATTGCAATCGCGGATCGACAGCCTGGTGGTAATCAGAGGGACACCCAGGTATCTAATGGGAAGGGAGCCCAACTTGAATCCCAGGATATCGGCAATGATCTGAGGAAGAGAGGGGTCTTTAGAGCATATGAATATTTCGCTCTTATTCACATTTGCCGAGAAGCCTGAGAGCCAATGAAATTCCTCAATGCAGTCCTTTAGAATACGAATTGAGTCGGCATCGGCGTGAGAGAATAAGAGAAGGTCATCTGTAAAGGCGAGTATAACAGTATGAGTAGCCTCTCAGTTCCAGTGAAATTTGAAATTTTCATTCCTACAGGCCTTGGCATTAATAATCCCATTCAAGACCTCCATAACCAGGACAAAAAGGTAAGGGGATTCCTCTTAGGTTTTTTGAGGAATTCTCTGATGTACCTATTGTTCGGGGCATGCCCTAGCGTTTTATGTTCTAACTCCAAGTCAAATAAGTTGGAGTTATAACATATTTTTTTGTAATTTTTTCTCCCGTTAATCCAAAATACACATTTACTTACCAAAAAAAAAAAAAGGTAAGGGGATATGGGATCTCCCTGCCGAAGCCCCTTTCCCCCTTTGAAGAATCCAATCGCTTCCCCATTAATATTGACAGTGTACGAGGGGGTAGTTATGCATTGCTTGATCCAGTCGACCATTTTAGGTGGGAAATTCATAATGGTCAAAATAGAAATGATGAAGTCCCAATGTACTGAGTCATATGCTTTCATGAGGTGATACTTATGGAGGATTTCTTGAGCCAGGAGAATGTTGTCACTAATATGGGGCCCGGTTACAAAGGCCGTTTGGCTCTTATCAACCAAGAAAGGTAATGTCATCTTTAGCCGATTAGCTATAATCTTCGAGATAACTTTGTAGATGACATTACAGCATGATATGGGGCGGTAGTCAGTGACCAAACGAGGGGATTTGATTTTTGGGATGAGGCTAATGATCGTAGTGTTCACTTGTTTTAGAAGCCTTCCGTGATTGAAGAAATCGCGAATGGCTTCACAGACAGAAGAACCTACTATTTCCCATGATTCCTTAAAAAATTTTGAGCTGAATCCATCAGGACCCGTGCCACTATCTATACGGTGAGACATTCGTAAACTTCACCGATTACAAGAATCTCAAATACTTATTCACTCAGAAGGAGCTCAACATGTGCCAACGAAGGTGAATGGACCTACTGAAAGACCATGATTGTAACATCCAATACAAGCCTATAAGGCTAATGTAATAACAGATGCGCTGGGTAGGAAGTTAATTGGATTTGTAGCTCATTTGATGATATGCAAGTGGTAGATGCTAGAGGAGGTCAAGGACTATGACTTGTAACTTCACCCGAGGGACTCCTAAGTGACGGTATCATTTCTTCAAGTGTAGCCTACGTTTAATGATCAGAAACAGAAGACTCAGTAGAAGAATTCTCTACTCATATTGATGATTAGGGACTTAGCAAATGTGTCTCAGGTAGTGTTTTATCTCAACGATGATCGTAATATGAGATACTGCAATCGGTTGTGCATGTTGGACATTAAGGACTTGCAGAAGGAGATTTCAAAGAAGCATATCGTTCCAAATACACAGTTCATCTAGACAGTATGAAGGTATATCGAGATCTAAAAAGGGTTTTTTAGAGGATCAAACTCAAGAGCGATGTTGTAGACTTTGTATCAAAATGCCTTACCTGGCAGCAAGTTTAGGCAAAGCATCACAACTAGTAGCAAAATTTCAGTCCATGCCCATTCTGAATTAGAAGTGAATAATACATCATCATAGATTTTGTCTCAGGACTTTCAAGGGCAACATATGAACACGACTTTGTATGGGTAATTATTAATAGACTAACAAAGTTGGTATATTTCCTAGCCATGAGGGCTATATTTTTACTAGACTAGCTTGTAAGATTGTATATCAAGGAGATCATGAGGTTACATGGGACACCAATTACCATCATATCAGATAGGGACCCATGGTTTGTGTTGATGTTCTAGAAGAGTCTTCATCAGTAGCTAGGGATATAGCTCAAATTTAGGACTGTCTTTCATCCATAGACAAATAGGTCATTTGAGAGGACCGTTTAAACACTAGAGGATATTTTACCACACATCGTTCTAGACCTTGGAAGCAATTATGATTCTTATCTATCATTGGCTAAATTTTTTTATAATAATAGTCACCAAGCAAGCATTAGGATGACATCACATGATGCATTCTATAGGAGGAAGTGCAAATTGCCTGTCTGTTGGAAAGACGTTGGTCACCAAAGAATCATTGGACCGACATAGTGCAAGAGACTACAAAAAAAAATGACTTAATCAGAGATCTTCTTTTAGTAGCTTAAAACAAACAAAAGAGTTACACAGATTAAATGTGCCATGACTTGCAATTTAACATCAATGGAGTAGTATTACTGAAGGTCTCTCTATGGAGGGGTGTAGTGTGCTTCGGATTGAAGGGCAAGCTTCAACTGTGATTCATAGGATCATTTGAGATCTTGGAGCGTATTGATGAGATATCTCATGGAATGGTGCTACCGCCAAGATTATTAATAGTCTGTAACATATTTCATGTCACCTTGTTTCAAAAGTATGTCTATGACTCGATGCATGTAATCGACTTGGTACCACTTCATGTTCATGAGGCAGTCATTCAAGGAGTAGTCAGTCCAAATTCTTGACCACCAAGAGAAAATTTTACTGAATAAGGTTGTTTCAATGGTAAAGATTCTATGGTGTCACCAAACCAAGGGTGAAGTGAAATGGGAACTAGAGGCAGACATGAGGGAGAAGTACCCACACTTATTCTTGGTCTAAGGTACATAATTTGAGGATAAAATTTTACGAGGGAGAGGATTGTGACACCTTAGTATTTTAAACTTGGGTTATTTGGACTCCTAATCGGTTAAGGTTTTTAATTATAGAAGCAACGAGGAAGATGAAATTTTATGAGACAAATAATTTGTAGGAAAGAATGGATTAACTTTATGAAAAATTGGGACAAGTTAGACACATAAAAATTTCAAAAGGATATTTTGATAATTTACTTAATATTTTTAATATTTTGTTTTATTAACTAGAATCCTTTTGGATGTTAAGAATAGGCCTATATGTGTGGTTAGAATCAGAAAATAGACTTATTAATATACTAAAATTAATAAAGTTTCACATAAACCCTAACAATATATTTGGTTGGTGTAAATAGAACTTTTATTCCAACTTTAGTACCAGTGAAATAATTATCTTATTATTTAATTACTTTATTAGAAAGAAAAATGGTGTTTCGTAATGTTGAAGAAAAGATCATAACTTATACAAATTATGAACTTTGTTGATCCAAGAAAGCATCAAGGTCCACTATTGCCTCCATCTGCAGCTTTAGCCCCTACACTATGGCCCCAATTCCACCTTGGTGGCGACATGGAATCTAAATTTAGAAGTACGGCTAACAAGTTGTTTGAACTACATAAGGCAAGTGATCGATTAGACACAATAACCCCTAATCCTCCATCTCAGTAGGAAGGACATTGATGACTGATGGGTCCTGAAACCCAAGGCCCAAAATCGCAGACGCAGGCCCAAAGAGTCACGTAAGAAGGCTGGCTCAAAAGGCCCGCAAGCCCGATCAAATGCAAATGGCCAACTTGTTTCCAAGCGCCCAGCAACCCGAACGGACACTGGGACCCGTTTGAGGACGGAGACCACCAGAAAAGCCAAAATGACCCAAGCGCCAACTCAGATAGCTTGCGCGGCGCATGCTGCCATAGGCAACCAACGGCTTCTGACACGCCGTACCTACAGGCCATGCGCCTCTGAGCGCCGCATCTGCGGACTGTGACAGGTGTCCCTGTCACAGCCGCACCTACAGTGGTGGCAATGGTGGCAGGTAACCCTGACACGCCAGTGCCACGTGTCGCCTCCCTTACGACATCACGTTTCTTATAAATACCCTGTTTTAGCAACTAAGAGGGGGCTTGATTCTGGATCCGTTTTACTCGCGTTCGAGCAAGAACCCTCAGAGAAAAACAAAGGCAAAGAAAGGAGAGAACAGAGAGAAGTTTACCTTCCTTACGCTGTAACACCTAGAGAACGCGAAAGTTCCCCAGGCACCCATTGTATCTTCTCTTTACTATAGTGAGATTTCTCGGGCTGCTCGTCCGCTGCCGTGGTTTTTCACCCCTCGTCAAAAAGAGGGGTTTTCCACGTAAACAGGCGCATTCTCCCACTGTCCCCGTACTTTTCTCTCCCTACTCGAGTTCTACTTATTTTGTGTTGCTCCAATCTGCCCGTCCGCGCACTTTAACGAGTTCCTCGTACTCGGTTCGACGTACGGCCAGATTCATAGAACGCAACATTGGCGCCGTCTGTGGGAAACGACTGAAAGTCTGCTTTTCACATCTTCTACAAGTACACGACAACGCGAGCTTCAAATCTCCAAATGGTGAACACAATGGCGCAGGCGAGCGAGCCCCCAAAGAAGTGGCCTCACAAGGCGGTGGCGCTAACCCCTGTGCTGGGGTTGAGGATCATCTCGACCCGGTGGTGAGGGGCTTGGCCGCCTAGGTAGCCGGCATGTCGCAGCCTTCGTCACCCTCTGCTCCAAAATTGACCAGCTTAAGCCGGCGGCTCCCGACAGGGCCTCCCAGGCTGAGGCGCCACAAGCCGGGAGCGCAGGAGGCAGTCGCCGCGAAAGACCTCCTAGTCTGCGAGAACACCCGAGGACCCTGGTGGCCTCCAGCAGCAGAGCACCACGAAGGGTTGAGGACCAATCAGGTCCTCGGGTCCAAGGAGAAAGCCCCGAGAGGCGCCATTCTGAGGCCCAACGGAATCGCCGCGACCACGACGATCGAGAGGCGGTTCCCCGAGATGCTCTCCCAAGAGGAGCCCGCACGGTCCCAGAGCGCCGTGTAGTTCAGGAGCCTTACGAGTTAAGGCACTACCTGAACGAGAGAAGGACGGCTGCCCCACCTCGAGTGTAGGCCAGATCGGAAAGAGGATGGAATCTGGTGCTGCGTGAGAGCAGCGGAGGAGGAGCTAACGCACTCCCATCTCCGTTTTCCACGAAGATTAGGACGAGGACGCTCCCCCCAAAGTTCAAGATGCCCAACCTGGAGTTGTACGACGGCAGCGGTGATCCCATGGACCACCTTAATCATTTCAGGGAGCACCTGAGCCTCCAGGGCTTGGACGAGACAACCATGTGCCAGTGCTTCCCTCTGACTCTCAAGGGGGATGCACGGATATGGTTTTATGGAATGCCCGCGGACTCTATCCACGATTTTAGAGACCTGGCGACGACTTTCCTGTCCCAGTTTACCTCTAGCAGAAGAGTGAAGAAACAACTCTGGTACCTCACTCGAATTAAGCAGGGGGCCAGCGAGAGCTTGAGGGGATTCCTGGCACGGTTTGCAGCGGAGGCCAGGTAGATCCCGAGGCTAACCGACGAGGTAAAGCTGAACGCCTTCCTCTCGGGCCTCGAAGGGGGTGCTTTCTTTAAGCACCTCATCCACAAAGGCCCGCAGACCTTCATAGAGGCTGAGGCTGTGGTTAGAGCTTACATTGTGGCCGAAGAGGCCAACGACGCCAAGAGGCCTGAGAGAGACGAGCACCCTCAGCAGAAGGCCGCGGAGGAAAAAAGAAAATCTGGGGACTACCAAAGCCCCCAGACGTCAAAGAAACACCATAAGGCCGAGCGGAGCTCTCGGGGAGTGCCGCGGCCAATCCATCTCATGCCTTTTTTTTTTTTTTTTGGTAAGTAAGAATTTTGGATTAATGGGAGAAAAAATTACATAGACAATGCAATAAAACCAAGTATCTTGACTTGGAGTTAATGCATAACGCGTTAGGGCATACCCCGAGCAGATAGTACATCAAAATACATGAAACAAAAGAAAAGACACACAACACAAGTTCTAACAACCTGTGGGCATCAAGTCCAAAATTTAGTAAAACAGAGGAGCAGTAGGCGCTCAGCACACCCAGTGGGCATCCGTACAGCCATCCCATACTGCGACAATTCCAAACCGGCAAGAACGAGTCCAACACGGCATATGAGCACAAAGCCAAAACGGCATTGAGACTGGTAATTTGAGATTCGGCCACAAGTTTGCAGAAGATGGCAACCGGCCGCATAAAATCCAAACCGGCCAATAGTCGACATTAGCATCAGCAATCGAATTCGGCCTCAGAAAAGTCCACCATTGGGTCCAGCAGCAAAGTTGGCACCCAGCAAGTACAAAGCTGACTTCAAACCCGCCAGCTCCAGCTCCAGTAATCGCATCAGACGTAATCTTGCATTCCTGCACTACTGCAGCCGGCAACAGCACTATGCAAAGTCAAACCGGCAATGAAGCATACGAACACCGATCTGGGCATCACAGCTGTTGAGCTGAAATTCAAACCAGGAACAATAGAGAGAAGAAACCGGAATGCTCCACTTCCATGCTAGCAGTTTGGATTCCAAACCAGCATATAAGCCAGTGAAACCGAAACAATTACCGATCTGGACAAAATGCGCAATTCGGCAAAAGCCTACACACAGCAATTGGAAATTTCTCCAAGGCTCCAAGTTCAACAAGCAGACGAGTGCAAAACCAATTCAAGTTGCATCTTAGTCACGTAAGACTCCCCAGAGGGCAGCAAGACCCGCCTGGCTGTACCACATCCATCAAGACCCCTTGACCCTGCTGATGCAATTCAGCTGCAGCAGGAGGATGACAGGCACCATCAATCCGGAGTGCAAGTCCATAACAGCAAAGTCAGATGCCAACATCATCAGGCCAGGCAACTATTGATGCCTCCGCCCAACAGAAATAGGAAAAAGGAGAGCCAACAAATGGCAGCGATACTGCAAAAGCACCACAAAAGAACCAGCATGCCTCACCTACTATTAAATCAGGGAGAAATCCATGGATAGGGAGAACCACTCCAGATCCAGAACTGCAGCCAATTCAATACAGCAAAAGCCACACCACACAACAGAACCCCGATTCAGTAACTCTCATACCAAGCTTCCGGATCTGCCAATTCAGAATCAGCACCATCACTACCACACCAATCAAATGGCGAGCTTAATCATTATAATCTATGTCTACGAGCCTTTGCCCTATTCCAATCTGCAGATGACACAATGGAAGGCTGATCAGGATCCAGCCCAGGACCACGGATCGCAGCAACAGATTTTTGATGCACACATGGAGCAGGGGATGCTGAATAAGAAGCCTGAGCATAAGGCCGCTTATTCAACTGAGAACAAACTGGATTCGTGGAATTCCTGGTGGTCGAATTGGTATCATCCACAATAACCTTTGAGTCCAAATCCGAGGAGCCAGATAAGGGGAGTGAGCTCAGGACAGGTCGTTTTACTGGCAAATCTTTATCCAAAAGACCATCTACCAATTAATCCTTTAGGTAATCTTCAGGAGAGGCATCAGCCTGGGAGTATTTACGGATGATCCGTGCGATAGACTCCGGAGTAGACACATCCACCCCGGGAATTAGGCAATTCTCAAGAGAAACAGCTTCAGTTGGAGGCCTTACAAACTGGTTTGTGGAAGCCAGGTTACAAGGTACTTGTTCGGCAGCCAAAGCAGTAGATAAAGGGGCAGGATTTAGACCAAGCTCATCTGAAATCGCATCTCCATCGACCCCAGTACTTATTAGCGGCCGATGAGGATAACCGGCAGCATGATCAGCCACAAACGGAGCCTCCACATCCAATACTGAGTGGTCAGCATTAGTGACAACAATAGCAGGCTCATCTTTTATGGACCCAAAGGGAGCCCCATCCTCCACAGGAACATCCCCAGCAGAAGCAGCGCACGCAGCATAGGATGTCTGAATAGGATCTGAATCAATTAATTGAGAAGGCATCGTAGATACCAAACCACGTGCAGTGCATACATCAATGGCAGGGCAACAAGGCTGCTGATTCAAAGCCCCATCATCCAGAGCACTCCCCCCACAAACAGGAGAGGAATCAACCATCTTACCTGAGATCCCCGCATCAGGAGATGCATAATTCACCAAAACCTGATCAGGGATGGGTTTTATGGAACACCCACCCTCACCAACAGCAGGACCCGTGGCCTTGGGCAGGGACTTTAGTCTGCTTGGGACAGAGTGATAGGCAACTTTAACCTCCATCAGCTTAGCAGAGGGGCAATTGTTGGACCGTAGCCTGTTGCTGTGGCTGGAAATGCGGATGCATGTTTCTGTCGCCTTAGGAGTTATTGATTTTGAATCTGATATTGTATAATGACTGTATTTTCTAATTCTGTTAGATCACTCCTCTTAGAGATTTTTGTGGTATTCTCTGATGTACCAGCTACTCAGGGTATGCCCTAGCGTATTATGTTCTAACTCTATGTCAAAAAACCTGGAGTTATAACATAATTATTTTGTAAATTTTTCTCCCGTTAATCTAAAATACACACTTACTTACCAAAAAAAAAGCTTAGCAGATGAAGCAGCGCCCGATAGAATCAAGATTTTAGCAGGTTGAGGATCACCCTTTTTCATCTCAACACAGATTCTGGCCACATGAACCCGATTCATCATGGCAGTATGGGGATCACACAGGATTGGTTTGCCAATCCTACTAGCGATCCAACTTAAGCCCAATGGAGTCCAATATTCAATTGGAACGTTTGTCAGTGAGATCCAAATGGGAAAGGACGAGAGAGAATCCCGATCTAGAGTCAATCCCGGGTGCCATCTCGTGAGGACAATAGGGGATTTCTTGAAGGCCCAGGGACCACGAGCCAAACAACCCTCCAGTTGAGACACAGAGTCAAATTGAAAAAAGAAGAATCCATTTCCATTGACAGCAACGTGGCACAAACCAAAGCGAGCCCAAACTCTCCTAGCAATGGAATTAACCGCCGAGAAGTGGGGAGGTTTTTCAGGGAAGAAGCCCACCAAAGTGGCGCCCCAGAAGTCAGAGCATTGCTGCACAACCTCAGCTGGAGGTGAAAATGGGCTATCTAAGTCAGACCCAGCACGAGGGGGAAAGAATTTAAGGGAGGCAAATGAACGGCAACCCTTATCCAAAGCAACTTGTGCCCAGGATTTTGCGTTACCAAATACATCTGCAGGCTTTAAGGTGGAATTAGAAGATACCTTGTCTGCAATAATCTTCGCAGGCGACACAGGGGATCGGATGACCTCAGTACCCACTCGAGGCGAGCCACTGCAGTGAGCATCAGAACCGACCGGAGGGGGGCAAGGAGGGGCAACCGACGCCGAAGGATTACAGGAGCCAACATCTAAGCCCTTAATCTGCGAAAGGAACCCAGCGTCAGGGCCATTAGGAGTGGCGAGGGAGTTTTCGAGAAGAGGCGGAAATTCTTTTTTTTTTTTGGTAAGTAAGAAGAGGCGGAAATTCACTCGCAACGTTCAGCTCCTTCGTTGACTGAGAAGGGACGGGAGAACTATGGGAATCGAGTTCCGAGGATGGAACAAGGGGAGCCCCTAATGGTCCGGCCATGGCCGACGACGGGGCCGCCAGAGCCGAACGGACGGCAGGAGGAAATTCAAATTTGAATTTCGAAAGTTAGAGAGGAGGAGAACTTCTCTCTAGGCGGAACTTCTCTCTGTTGCAGTGGCAGAAATCCATCTCACGCCGCTGAACGACACCCGCACCAATGTCCTCATGCAGATCCAGGGAGAAAAATTCCTGAAGTGGCCCAAGCAACTGAAGAACCCGGACGGTGGGGACCAATCAAAATATTGCGACTTCCACCGCTCCGGGGGTCACAGCACGGAGGACTGCAGGACCCTGCAGAGGGAGATTGAAGAGCTTATCCGGAGAGGACACCTCAGCCGTTTCCTTCAGAGGCCAGGACAAGCCTCGGGGCCCGAGGACGGTGGAGACGCAGAGCCCCCCAGGAACCGAGTGGCTGCGGGGGTCGTGAACATGATCTCCAGCCGACCGGCTGGGGGAGACGGGCGTGAGCTTGCAGCGGCGAAGAGGCCAAGGACGGGGCATGGGAGTGAAGACGATGTTATCTGCTTTAGCAGTAGGGACTTAGACCATGTAACTTCTCCTCACTCCGACCCCCTGGTTGTAACCGCACTCGTTTCAGATGGAGCAAATGACTACCAGATGAAACGAGTATTCGTTGATAATGGAAGCTCTCGCAATTTGCTGTATCTTGATGCTTTCTTCAAATTAGGGCTTAAGAAGAATCGAATGTAAGCACCAGAAGGGCCACTCTACGGGCTGGACAACGAGCCAGTGCCCGTCCAGGGTATCATCTAGTTGGAGGTGACCCTGGGAACGCATCCGAGGATAGCATCGAAGGTCCTCACCTTCCTCGTTGTGGACCTGCCCTCGGTCTATAATGCGATACTCGGAAGGCCTTGCTTGGCCGCGTTCAACGCAGTAACCTCCATCCCACATCTCAAGATGAAATTCCCCACCCCGTGTGGGGTAGGAGAGGTCCTCGGGGACCAATCAACCGGACGGATGTGTTACTTGGCGCAGACCGAGCAAGCAACGCTTCCGCAACCCATGGAAGACCTCAACCTCAGGGATGAGGCAACACTGCAACACGCTCAGCCAGGAGAACCTGTAGTCCGAGTCCCATTGGATCCCGCGGATCAGGAAAAGTATGTCCAAATAGGGAGCTCACTCTCAGAGACAGTAAGGGACCAACTCGTCAGTTTTCTACGGGAGAACTCGGACGTGTTCGCATGGTCCCCCAGTGACATGCTCGGGATCTCACCCGAGGTCATCGTCCACAAGTTGGGCGTTGATCCTCGGCATAAGCCGGTCAGACAGAAGCGCAGAAACTATTCCACAAAGAAGTTGGTGGCCGTCCGCGAGGAGGTCAAGAAACTCCTGGACGCTGGATTTGTCCGAGAGGTCCAGTACCCGGACTGGTTGACCAACGTTGTCATGGTAAAAAAGAGCAATGGGAAGTGGAGGATGTGCGTGGACTTCACTGACCTCAATAAGGTGTGCCCCAAAGACAGCTTCCCATTGCCCAGGATCGACCACCTTGTGGACTCAACGTCCGGCCATGAGCTCTTAAGCTTCATGGATGCATATTCCGGGTACAACCAGATCAAAATAAGCCCCGAGGACGAGGAGCACACGTCATTCATGACGGACCAAGGGACATACTGTTATAAGGTAATGCCCTTTGGTCTCAAGAACGCAGGAGCGACTTATCAACGGCTCGTGAATAAGATGTTCAAAGACCAGATGGGCAGGAACGTGGAGGTATACGTTACGACATGCTCGTCAAGAGCAGGATGAGCGGCGATTACGTGAGGGACCTGGCTGAGACCTTCCGTGTGCTCAAAACCCACGGGATGAAACTCAACCTCAGTAAGTACACTTTCGGTGTTGCCTCCGGAAAATTCTTGGGCCATATCGTATCACACTGAGGAATCGAGGCAAACCCAGAAAAGATCCAAGCGATCCTGGACATGCGGTCTCCGCGAACAGTGAAGGAGGTTCAGCAGCTTACCGGGAGAGTGGCCGCCCTCTCTCATTTTCTAGCCAAGTCGGCTGAGAAGCACCTGCCATTCTTCAAAGCCTTAAGAGGAACAAAATCCCCGGATTTTCGGTAGAGTGATGACTGCGAGGAGGCATTCCAAGGACCCAAGAGCTACCTCTCGAGTCCGCCCCTCTTAGCACCTCCTCAGCAGGGCGAGGAGCTATACTTGTACCTCTCCGTGTCCGACGCAGCGCTGAGCTCGGTACTAGTACGAGAGCAGCACGGCAAGCAGCAGCCCGTGTATTACGTCAGCAAGACTCTCGCGGGTGCCGAGACCAGGTATCCCCTGACGGAGAAGGTGGCCTTGGCGTTGGTCTATTCCGCGAGGAAGCTCAGGCCATACTTCCAGGCGCACAAGGTAATAGTCCTGACCAATCAGCCTTTAAGGACCATTTTGCAGAAACCCGAGATCTCCGGCCGGCTGATCAAGTGGGCCATTGAATTGGGGGAATTTGACATAGAGTTCGGTCTGAGACTAGCCTTAAAGGGACAGGCGCTCGCGGACTTTCTCGTTGAGACGACGGCACCGCCCGCTGGCGACGAGAATCGGACTACCACGGACGAGTTCAGCAGAGCCTCCACTTGGACCTTGCACGTGGACGGCTCCTCTATGAAGGACGGCTGCAGAGCAGGGGTTATATTGCGCACACCTGAGGGTGGAGATAAAGTACTCGTTAACGTTGGGGTTCTCAGCCACAAACGTCGCAGAGTACGAAGCCTTGCTAGCCGGACTCCGACTTGCCAAGGAATGCTCGGCCAGAGAGCTGGTCATCTATAGTGACTCCGAGTTGATCATTAATCAGGTCCGCGGAAGCTTCGACGTCAACAGCGAGCAGCTGTCCAAGTACCTCTCAAAGGTCAAGGACATGATCGTGGGATTCGAGACGGCCGAGTTCATCCACATCCCGCGGGAGGAAAACGCCAAAGCCGACATGCTTGCGCGAGCCGCGGCTTCGGGAGATCCTGAACAGTACGCCAGTGAGATGCGAGAAATCCTGAGCAGGTCCAGCATTGAAGACCCCGAGCGAGAGGTGATGCAGGTCACCGGCGGGAGCACTTGGATGACTCCCTACCTGAAGTTTCTGTCTGATGACTCGCTGCCCGAGGACCCGAGTGAGGACAAGAAGATAAAGAAAACAGCGGGTTGGTACACAATCGTGGCCGGCCGACTGTATCGACGAGGCTTCCCGGCCCCTTACCTAAGGTGCCTCACTCCAGAGGAAGCCGAACACGCCCTGCAAAAGGTGCATCTCGGAATATGCGGATCCCATGTCGAAGGAAAGAACCTAGCTTTTAAGCTTATGAGGCAAGGGTACTACTGGCCGACTATAAAATGCGACGCCATGGATTTCGTTCGCAAATGCGAGAGTTGCCAACTTCACAGCAATATGAGCCATCGCCCCCACACGGATCTCCGGGCGTTGCAATCCCCATGGCCGTTCGCCCAATGGGGGCTTGACATCCTCGGACCATTCCCTCTCGCTCCCGGACAAAGGAAATTCCTGATTGTGGGAATAGACTACTTCACCAAATGGGTGGAAGCAGTACCGCTGGCCAGAATAACAGAGCAAAACGCGACGGAGTTCCTCCGGCAGAACATTGTGTGCAGGTTTGGAGTGCCCGAGTGCATCGTGACTGACAACGGGACGCAGTTCACTGAAAAGCGGTTCACTAAATACTGCGCAAGCCTGAGGATCAACCTGGTGCACACGTCAGTGGCGTACCCGCAGGCCAACGGGCAGGTGGAAGTGACCAACCGCACAATCCTACATGGGTTAAAGACCAAGCTGGAATCATCTGAGGGCTCATGGGTACATGAATTGCCCTCAATCCTCTGGTCATACAGGACAACGCCCCGAGAGCCCACAAGGGAGACCCCTTTCAACCTTTGCTACGGGGTCGAAGCTGTCATCCCAATAGAAGTATGCCTCACCAGCCCCCGGGTTGGGTGCTTTAGTGCAACCGATAACAGCCAGAGACTCCGAGAAAGCCTCGATGCCCTCGAGGAAGTTCGCGACCAGGCAAGACTTAGGGTAGCGGTCTACCAACGACGGGTGGCCCGCTATTACAACAAGAAGGTGAAGGCGCGACAATTCGAGGTCGGGGATCTCGTACTAAGAAGCGTGGAAGCCACGGGAAAAATAGCTGGAAGGAACAAGCTCTCCCCAAATTGGGAAGGGCCATTTTTGGTCTCGGCTATCCTTCGAGGAGGAGTTTATAAGCTACGCACCCAAGAGGGCAAGCTGATACCCCGAACCTGGAACACCGCTCACCTAAGGAAATACTACCGGTGAAAGGTGGGTCATCTCAGGCAACAAAACTTGGGCGCCAACCCGAGCGGCCCCAACGGTCGGACCCCAGTGGTCAGGCAATAAAACTTGGGCGCCAACCCGAGCGGCCCCAGCGGTCAGGCGACAAAAACTCGACTGCGACCGAGCGACCCCAGAGGTCGGGCCCTTGAGGTCATAACAAAACTCGGCTGTAAAAAAAAAAGGAAAGGCACTTGTGATAAACTCGAGGGTCTCCTTTTATTTCATAACAATACAATACAACAATCAAAAAAGGGAGAAACGAAGTCTAGCTCTCGCAGGGGCCCTGAGGTAGAACGGACCCAGATGGCTCTCCTAGAGACAGGGGATCCTCCCCGTGGCTCGAAGTTCCCGGTTGGTCTGACGAGCGAGGACCCGCTAAGGAGCTTGGACACGAGGACCCAGGAAACGGCCTGCCTCGAAGACCGTACACGTCCCCAGGACAAGCAGCACTCGAGTTGCGTGGATCGAACACGACAGCGGGGAACCGTGGGTACAGGACCCGCATCAGCCGGCGGCATAGGTGAATGCCATCCCAGAACTTGGCCTCCAGTATGGGGGCCATGTCAGCGACCTTCACCGAGATCCTTAACGTTTCCTCCAACTGAAGGTTTTGTTCCATCAGGAAGCTATATCGAACCTCTAAAAGCCTCAGAGCTTCCTCAGATGAAGCCAGCGCCGCGCGAAGCCGCTGGTTCTCTTCCTGGGCGGCCCTTGAAGACTCCGCCTCCAAACGAGACCGAGCAATTTCGCCCACCAGTTGGTTCAGGCCACTAATCAGATCCTGAAGCTGCAAGGGGAACAAGAGCCACTTAGAAGCAGTCAACAGAAAATGAAATAAATCGGAGGGTAGCAAAGTACCTGAGAAACAACAGGATCCTGGGTGGGGGCAATCTCCCTTGAGACCTCGGGCACGAGCGGGCACTCCACGGGCGCCACAGAAGCATCAAGAACGGCCTCGGAGGAAAGACCTTCAGGGATGGGGGGCTCCGCTACCTCCAGGATGTTAGCGACAGCCGGGATCTCCAGGACCGCAGCCGCAGCCTCCGCACCGCTAAAAAGGTCGAAGATATCCCCATCAGTAACAGCGGCGACGGCCTCCATCTCATGAGGCTCTACGACCTCGTCCCAGGTTTTTTTTTTTTTGGTAAGTAAAAAACTGTGTTAAGGGTAAGCTTTTTATAGTGACTGGCCCCACCGCACTGCGGCCCCATAACCCAGAAATCCCGAAGGATTTTTTGGGAGGCACAATACCACTTTAGGCTTCTGCGGAGAATCGAACCTGGGTGGTGGAGGAAAGAGAAATCTTTTTTAACCACCAGGCCAATGCCGCTTCGGCACCTCGTCCCAGGTTGCCCCCTCCGAGGCATCAAAAGCTGTAGGATCATCAGAAGGATGATCCGCAGAGGCGGCAGAGGCCACAGGACGGGCCTCGATACCAGAGGAAGGTGCTGCGGTGGCCCCAGACTCCACAGAAGGGCCAGAAGTCAGCCCCACGACCTTCTTAACCATAGGGGCCATGACGAGGTCATCCTCTGAGGGAGACTCACCAGCAACGCTCGGCGGGTCCTCAGGGACCTCAATCCGCGGGCTCTTCAGAGGCCGCTCGGGGGGCTCCTGAATCACAAGGGGACCCTCTCTTTTCCTCAACTTCTTCTTCTTCTTCTTCGAAGCAGCAATGGCAGAATCACCAGATAATACCGTCCACTTGGCTTCCGCCAGCTTTTCATGGGTCAGCCATATGTTCTTCTTCCCCATGTTGAAGCCGCCCAGGTTCGCCAGCACTAAGTCCGTGACCTCCCTGGCTGCCTCCCTCTCCTCGTCAGAGATATCGGAGCCATATTTGCTCGCAACGTTCACCCACACGGAGGAGAGCTGCTAGTCCTCAGCCACCTTAAGGAAGAAGAACCTGTCCTTCCACCTTTTGGTGGAATCCGGATTTCCACCGCTCATCTCAGCGAACTCAGGGCGGGGGGTCATGGCGATCCAGTCAAGGTTATGATTGAGCGAAACATGATCTTCACCATGACCGCCTCAAGAGTCTTGTTATGGCAGCGCGCGAAGACACACAAGGAAACCAGGTACCTGATGGCGTTCGGCTGGAGCCTCGCGAACGGAATGGCTAACTCCTTCATCAGACGGAGGAGCTCCGTGGGAACAGGGAAACGAAGTCCACCTTTAAGGTGAACTTCGTAAACAGCTATGTGTTCGCCTGGAGGACTGCGCGCCTTCTCTGCGGCTCCTGAAACTACCATCGAATCAGACGCCGGGATGCTATAGTTCACCCTGATCTGCTCGAGATCTTGAGAAGAAAGGGAAGAGGCAATATCGTTAACACCGGGAGCCATGGCAGCAAGCGAGGAAAACAAAGCGTCGTGAAGGTTCTCGAAGAACACCAAGGAAAGAAAGAAGAAAACGCGAGGAATGAATGAGGACGCGGCAGAAAATTTAAAGAAATTTTCAAACAAATGAAAAGGCGCCCTCATCATGACCAACCCACGCGTCAACTCCCCATACGCAGTAGGCGAGCGCAGGCCTTAGGGCTTCCCGAGGCGACGTCACATCAATCGCCTATCGCATTCAATGCTCCCCGAGAAGGTGAAACGACGGCGAAAGATAGGTCTCGTGTTCACAAGATGGTCTCGGACATCTTTCGCGCCAGCAGGAGACGAAGACCGCGGTCTATCACGGTAGGAAGATGTTTACAGGGCATGTCAAACGGCTAAGACCTCGAACCGCTTGACATGGGGGGCTCGTGATGGGTCCTGGAACCCAAGGCCCAAAATCACAGACGCAGGCCCAAAGAGTCACGTAAGAAGGCTGGCCCAAAAGGCCCGCAAGCCCGATCAAATGCAAATGGCCAACTTGTTTCCAAGCGCCCGGCAACCCGAACGGACACCGGGATCCGTTTGAGGACAGGGACCACTAGAAAATCCAAAATGACCCAGGCGCCAGCTCAGATAGCTTGCGCGGCGCATGCTGCCACAGGCGACCAACGGCTTCTGAGACGCCGTACCTACAGGCCGAGCGCCGCATCTGCGGACTGTGACAGGTGTCCCTGTTACAGCCGCACCTACAGTGGTGGCAATGGTGGCAGGTAACCCTGACACGCCAGTGCCACGTGTCGCCTCCCTTACGGCATCACGTTTCTTTTAAATACCCAATTTTAGCAACTAAGAGGGGGCTTGATTCTGGATCCATTTTACTCGCATTCAAACAAGAACCCTCAGAGAAAAACAAAGGCAAAGAAAGGAGAGAAAATAGAGAAGTTTACCTTCCTTACGCTGTAACATCCTGAGAACGCGAAAGTTCCCCAGGCACCCATTGTATCTTCTCTTTACTATAGTGAGATTTCTCGGGCTGCTTGTCCGCTGCCGTGGTTTTTCACCCCTCGTCAAAAAGAGGGGTTTTCCACGTAAACAGGCGCATTCTCCCACTGTCCCTATACTTTTCTCTCCCTACTCGAGTTCTACTTATTTTGTGTTGCTCCAATTTGCTCGTCCGCGTGCTTTAACAAGTTCCTCGTACTCGGTTCGACGTACGGCCTGATTCATTGGACGCAACAATGACAAACATAGATAAAAGGTAAAAGAAAATTAAAACTGATTTAGAAGCAAATGGAACTTGTTAAGAATTAAGTTCAATGTGTTGAATTGATTTATCATCCATATGACAAAAGTTTATAATAGAAAAAAAGCAAGTTAAAACTATTTATTTCCATTTTGGGTTTGCGAAGCAAACAGAAATTACTAAGAATAAAATTTATTATACTAAATTGAATTGAATAATCATGACAAGATATAGAAACCTAACTAAGAGAAGCATCTCCAAGGACATTCTACTTTTAATTGACCTGGCTATTACTATAAATGTCTTTTTTTTTA
>JAODPA010107804.1:0-20059 GCA_025585075.1 Nepenthes mirabilis
TTAAGGAAAAAAGATTTTTGAGGCCAGAAAATATGAATAATGCTACAACAATGGTTGCTAATATTATACATAGCAGAATTCTAATACTTGTTTCTCTCCCCATAGTTTTCGGAGCCTTCTTGTCGTGAAGGTGAAATCATCAACTCGCGAGGCGACTGTGCAAAGAAACAGATCTTCCGCTTACAGTTTTTTCTATCTTTACACGTTTTCATACGGTACCGCATTGGGTAGAGCCAGCATTCAAATACCCCATATGAAAAATCCAATAGTCTCCACTGTTGCAGCCACCTCGGTGGTACTTCGAGCACATGGTACCGGAGTAGTGGCACTTTTGTGGGTCCTGTTAATTGGCCTTCTCGTCAGGGTAGACGAACGCGCAGTCAGTTTAGTATTGGTTGCAGCTGCAGGTGCAATGACAGACTTTAAACTCATACATCTGAAACTGGTCGGAGGAGTATGGGTCGTAGTTTGGGTCGAACCTGTCTTTGCGTTTGGACTGACTATTGCACAGGATGAATTTTTGCATGAGGGTTGTGGTCTCGAATTTGGACGGCATCAAATTGGAAAAGAAAATAGTGACAAATGGCTGAGAGACGAAGGACGAAGGAGGACGCAGCTAGGGTTTTGAACAAAGGATAAAAGGACGAGGGGCAAAACGATAATAATTGCGGGAATAGTTATTCCTTACATACAAGGAATAAAAAATACCTAAGAAAATTTGATATTTTTTATTCATTGAGTTTGAGGAATATTTATTCATTCGGGAATAATTATTCTTTGTAAAAAAGAAACCAAATATAGGAATAAATATTCTACTGATAATACGATGGGAATAGAATTTCTATTCCTACCAACCAAACATACTATTTGTGTTCTTCCAATAGTTATGATGCTATTGAGCATTCAAGAGGGTTGGGCGTATTGGCAATTAGGGTTGTGACTTGTGAGTAAGCAGAGTTGTAATTATCCGACCAAAATATTGAATTATCTATTGCCACCTCGCCATGAGTGTATGCTTTGGATGAACCGCATAAATCCGCTAATCTCTCTCTGTTTTTGTTTGTTGTGATTTGTTTGCTTGTCAAACAGTATCTTTCTGAGCCTTTTTGCTTGGCGGAGGACTTTCCAATATAGATGAAGAAAGAACTAGAAGTTATTGGATGGATGAGACTTTGCCTACCGCTAGCATTGGCTATAAAACTATCTCCTTTGTCTTTCTGAAGGACCAGGGTCTGTTTTTGCACCCAATGCTAGACTGTTAGTGTTGTTAAATTATCATAGTTTTTGAATATCGTATGTAAGTGATAATCCCTTAATTCAGAAATATGGAAAAGACAGGCGTGCTCAATTCATCTAACTTTGATTCATTTTGTTGGCCTGGTTATGTCAATATGCTAAGAATTGTCTTAGAAAGGATATTTGGTTCTTGCAGAATCTTGTAATTTAAATTTATTGGTGTTGCCTGTGCGGCTAATAAAACACCATCTGCCACTGAGATGTATTATTTTCTCTTTCAGGCTCTTGGTTTCGGGAAGAAAACTAATATCATATAATGGGTCCTCAAGAGTGTCAGGTCTGCACGGAAGCAAAATCCAAGTACAAGTGTCCATCATGTCGTATACCCTAGTAAGCATAATGCTGCCATTTGCCCATTTCAAATTATTTCTGTTCTTAGATAACTAAAAACATCTTATCTTTATTGGAAATGTGCAATAGACATGGTTCCATTTATTCTGCTCGATAGATTAATAAATTCCTGATTGCAGTTGCTCTCTTGCCTGCTTCAAGAAGCATAAAGGTATGACCATTTAATTCAACTGCAAAATCATTGTTTGCAAAAAAAATTCAGTGACTATCTTGTCATATTGATTTTGACTTGTATGTGTTGTTTTCATAGTGAAGGTTTTCTTGTATGACTTTTCCCTGACTATGTTTTAGCAGGCTATAATAGAACTGGAAATCATTTTTAGTCTGAAAAGCAAGAACACTTCAATGAGGAAAAAGTATTTTCTTTGAACTGTATTTAAAAGTTAAAATTTGAAGCTTTTGTGCAATGGTAATACTGCTCTATTATGATTTGGAGGTAATTGATTCCAACCATGTTTAGGGATAAGGGCCCCTGAAATGGAGCCTCGTGCACTCAGATGCCTTTTCATAATATAAAAGTCAACTACTATGGAATTAATTATTTGTCACTAGAAAATGGGATCTGATATGAGCTTTTCTTAATATTGCAGAAACTCCCTGTGCTACGCCAACATTTCCTGAAGAAAAGTCAAGTAAGAAGTAATACCGCCTTGTTACATCTGAACATCACTGGAAAAATTTATTTGGTATCATTCAATATTTTCTGTTTTCATTGTTGTCTTCTTATGCTGTAAGCTTGCACTTTTCAATGCAATGATTGATGGCATTTGTTACTGGCAATATATCTACTTCCTCCTTTTTGTTCTTTAAGAAACACAAAGTTTCCTGGGTTTTTTCCCATCTTGTAAGGATGTTAGTGGACTCAAAATTTTATGGTTTCGATGTAGTTATGTCACGTTGTTATGGCCATTCTTCTTGGTAACTTGCTCGGTAGTTTTTATTTTTATTTTTGTTCTGTGTATTCCTTTTTTAAGTTGTCTACCATTTTCCATCATGTAAAAAATAAATTAGGAAATGATTGTTTCTTATTATCTGAAACGGATTAGCTTCTATGCTATTTTGAAGGACAATACTACATATCCCACCCAATTATCCAACCTTCATCAAACTTTATTTTATTTTTTGAATAACGTTATATTAGTCTGATTCACAAATTGGAACAAAATTAATAAAAAGTGAAGTGATTCATTTGACCTGAACTTTAGAAAATTAAATTTAACATAAAATTTTCACATTAAGGTAGAAAAATATATTTTTGTATACTTCACCATTTAGAAAGCTGCTCCAAATTTGTTGAGTAGATGAATGTTAGTTCAATTTTTTCTTTAAAAAAATACAGTTGGATGAAGGTTGGATAAAAAGTATTTCCCAATTGCTAGTGATCAATAAAATAAGACTAGTGGTTATCTTGCTTCTTGTAGTAACTGCAGCAACGAAGTAGTCAGTGATACTTCAGAAAGGCTACAAGAACAGCAAACATAATAATAATTTTCAATGGATGCTAACAATTCCTGCGATGAAGTAAAATAAGTGACTAGTGGTGATAGTGCCCATTATTTGTGAAACTATCTTGGTTACTTTTAATGCTAATTGTTTGGTGATGTTTGCTCTCTGTTGACAGCAATAGTTGAATTACGTGGAGAAAGACAAATCTATGTTGATGAACCAGGTGAAGTTTTGCAAAGGGATCAACTACAGTCTATAGGTATGAATTTCTGAAAAACACAGAAGTTGAAAATCTCTGCTGCATACCTTGATCAGAGGTATATTTGGGCAAAGATCATATGGTTGCTTTTATGTTCTCATCTCCAATAGAAAGGATGCAGCATCACTCCTGTCCTGCAGCCACTACACTATCAAGCTGAATTGATAAGTTTTTGAAGCTTAATAATCTTCTCAATAACCTTTGACAATAGAAGTCAAGTCAGCCTTGCAAGTGCTTTATGTTTTCCATGTTTTGGATCTCAATTTTATGGTGGCCATTGTCTACGGTAGGCGATTTCCCCGAAGAGAAACGATTTGGGGACACCCATTAATACCTTTGGGTAATGTGATATCTTATCCATCTATTTATTTTTGTGTGTTTACTAGTAGGGATAGATGGATGGTGTGCCACGTCACCCAAGGTTGTTCCCCTAAGAACAAACTTCCCTGAATAATTAGTTTTGAAGATAGACATTCAAAATCTTTTTCTTTCTTGCTCACAATGTATAGTCCAAAATTATTGATTTCTCTTCGGAAATATACAATCATTCCCTTACTTTCAGCTTATTATGCATAGTCCCTCACTATTGGACTTCTATGTCTTTTGCATTTCTTCTGCTTCCCTTAAGCATTGTGCCAAGGCTAGGAAGTTGCAATGTTAACAAGCCGTGATACTTAAGGATTTGTGTGTGCAGCATAGGCCACTTAACAAGCACTAGGGTTGTGCTTGTGCCTTAGTGGAAGTGGCTTTGTTGAAGTGGAAGTGGAAGTGGCTTTGTTGCTGTGCAATGTGGCTGCTGTTGTGAGAAGTAGTAGAATGAACACAATAACTGAAACACAGAGACAAAATTTACGTGGTTCATTCAGGAGATGAGAGTTACATCCATGGGCAACAAAACAATAATGGTTTTCATTATACATTCAAGGAATACAAGTAATGGAGTCACTTCAATCCAAGTTCCTAGAAGATGGAAGGAACTTGATCAAATTCTTCTCAACCCCGAATTTTCCCCTCGAATAGTGTGGAATGCCTAGCTCTTGGCTAGTTTGTTTGCATTCAAGAATGCACTCATCCCTTTATGTAGATACATAGAAAGTATTCCAAGGGATAACACTAGTTAATCAAATGTGTGTTTCCAAGATGATATAAATTACATTCATCACAATCAAAGGTATTAATCTTTGATTCAATTCACTTCACTAAGTCAAGCAGTCATCAATAACTATCCTCAATCCTCATGGTAGCAATGAACGTAATGCATTAAACCCATTGGCATTAATGACTTCATCATCTATTTAATTTCATTTTCTAACATCTGCATTAAGTAGGTTTGACAAGAAGTTGTTAGAATCTTCCTCTATTTTATGTCAACTTGTGGATAGGATTATAAGATTGGGTCTAATACACTTTAATATGTCATATAATTCTAGCCATCCAACTTGTGCTGGAAAAATTTTTCACGGTTGGGAGTATAAAAGAGGATAAAAAATGAATGAATCCAAACAAGTCTCGATTTGATAAACCGGTTCAGTGTTTTAATTGGAACTGTGGTCTTCAAATCTCATTTCCACAGGTCTTTTAGAGTTGTGATTTGTGATTTGGTTCATGTGGTTGAGTTACTTATATTCTGTTTAATTTTTCCTTTTTCTCGATTGGCCGGCAATTCCTTTAGAAAAACACCTGACCCACAAGACACTGGGTCAGGTCCTGTGGGTAACTATAGAGTGCATCTTTGGTGGATTGTAACTGTCGTCAGGTTGGATTTTCTTTAACTCGACCCATGTGCCGCCTACCACTGGCATAAAAGGACAATTCCGTGCATTAAGCTCCTGCAATGCGCAGGATCAGAAAAGGGTAGGATCACTTTTGTGCCTACTGTTTGTGAGTTATCTTTTACAATGCAAAAGGTCGTTTCCACAAACTGAACATCAGCTCTTATAATGATAACTCTACGGTTGCACTAAGGCTCCCCTTTTACCTTACCTGCTAGTAGCATGCTTTCCACCTGTCTACCCGTATCATATCATAAAAAGTGCAAAGGAAAATGGATAGAAGTGTCTTTTCCATGCTTTTAGAGCTGTATGTACTTATTTTTATCTGTTAAGAAACATCACAGAACTGGATGGGCGGTTCAGACATCTGCAACGATGCCACTGGTTTTGATTCTTCCCGCAAAACCTATAAAAATGAACAGGTTTATTCTCTTGTGCATCTACTTGTTTGTTTTCCAGCTTCCTCTAGTGAAATTAGAGATGCTTTGAAGGATGAAGATCTCCAGAAACTCATCTGCCGTATTGACAGCTCTTCAAATGCAGAGGATGTGAGTACTCCTCCATGGAGCACATGAAACATTTCTCTAAGTTGAATATTTCCAATAATATATATCTTTGGAAACGTCTAAGGGACACCCATTAGATGCCTTCGGGCAATATGGTGGCTCATCCATCCATTCACCCTATCGGGCCCACACAAAAATAAATGGATGAATGCAAGACCGTCTTAGAATGAGTGTCTAGAAGGTGGCCCTTTTATATTGCTTTATGTATAAAGTGGTATGAAGTATAATATGATATGCTGTGTCCCTTTATGCATCAGGAACTTGCCAAGGCAATGGGAATGGATGTATTCCGAATATTCACTGACAAGGTAATTTTTTGTCATTGGAGGCACTTCTTGCACAGGAAGTCAATAACTATTATTAGGAGTAAGTATTTCTTGGAACCAGATTAGAGTTAATATTATGTTGTTTGGTTTACGGGCGGAATGAATATTACCTTTTGAAATAAGGTGGCTGTGGAGGGATGTGGAATGGAGGTAGAGGAGCTGTGGGGGGAACTTGCCCATCAACGGATGTTGACCGGCTATGATTGAGGCCGGTGGTGGTGGGTGGCCTGTTTGGTGCGGTTGCCAGAGGTGGGCGGCATTGGCTAGGTGTCACCGGCTGTGAACATAAAAGTTCCAAGAAAGCTTAATCTAGTGACTTCATAACTGTCTAAGTATAACATATTTTACCCGCTGTTTCAGATATTGTCTGCGGCGAATCTATAGGGGAGTTCATGCAGCTGCGGCAGCGACAGGATGAATGATGCATGGGTTTGCATTATGCGGGAAGGCGGGTCACGGCAAATGTAACCTTTTATGTCATGACCGTATAAATATATGTTAAAATTTAATAATCTTTTATCATATATTTCCATCGGAGGAGTATTATTAGTGTTTTTTTTTTTTGTTTTTTTGAAATCTGTATGCTGTTTAGTCATTGACATATTATCGCAATAAATGAGGAAATATGAGATTGTAGGCTTCTAGGATAACGTTAAAATGTAGCATTTAATATTTTTGTTATATTGTTATTTTTTCGGTAAGAAATTTGGATGCCCCAAACAAGCCCTGGAATTTGATTAAAATCATTCGGGTCAAGAAATTCTCATCATCATGAAATGAAATATTGATTGATATATAATATATCGATATCGGATGAATCAGACAAAAAGAGTTTGACACATGACGATCAATCACCAGCACAACTGTTGCTTTCCTTCTTTATGAAATAAAATATCAGTCGATATGTAAGCTTTGGTTAGATATTAAATATGAAGGTATCAGGCTAGGCTTCTTAGTATCGATATTTTTTTATATTGTACTAATTTTTGTAGTGATAATATATAGGTCAATATTCCAAGTATTGATATTTATATCTAATATGTTTTCGTTATTTCCTGGCCCATGAAGGATTGCCAAGCCCATGAAGGATCCCGTGGCCCGCGAAGGGTCCGAAAGCCCACGTGCAATGGTCAGCCCAGCCCAGTTGTGGAGAGACGCATGCAGAGCCCATGCGGGCAGAAGACAACGGAACCCTGCAACGCATTTAATGCGTCGTCAGGAAACTGGCGAGAAGGCGGAAAGGCTAGCTAATAGAGGAGTGGCTGGTGCAGCGTCAGCAGCTCACGCAACCACCTGCAAACGACTAACCAATCCCGCTCAGGGAAAAATCAGGCGTGGCCGGCAGTGCTCAGAACTTGCCAGCCACGGCAAAAGGACAACCGACATGACTGGCAGTCCACAACAGTGACCAGCGGCGCGACAGCCCTCGCAACGAGCACTTTGGCGCCCAGAGTCCAACGGGGAAGGCATATAAGAGCCCTCACACCCCACAGAGAAAAGGATCTTCTTCTGCTCCTCGAATTATGATTCCAATTCTGAATCAAACTCAGCAGACTCTAAGCGTCCTTCTTCTCACCTTGATCACGAGCTAGTAACGAGCTGGAACCGAGGATAGACTCGCTTCCACCCATCACAAACTAGCCCACGATCACTCCCCCCACGTCTTCTCAGACTCTGGGGAAGTTAGCCACCCACTGCGGTGTATTAAGGAAGCCAGGCCTCCCACTACCTGCTCACTGCATTCTCCATATCATCACACGAGCATCTCTTACGCTTTACAGCATTCATCCGCGCACCGCTCTTCAACGTGCGCCATTTTCGTTCATTGCGAAAATTTGCTGACTTGAGCGTCGGAGCGGCCTCGGTGGGAGAAATCCTGACGGACCCCTGACCTCTCGTTCATTGTTTGTGTTGTGCAGGTCTAGGTTCATAGAGATAGAGACCGGACCCTTCCCTTGACGCAGCCGTGCGCTAAGGAATCGGAAGGCTCTCTAATCCGTACGATAATCGCGGACTCGGGACGCAACATTGGCGCCGTATGTGGGAAATTGACGAAAAGCCAAGTGTCTCTTTCCCACTTTATTCCTGAACCTCAGAAGATGGTAAACACTCGAGCACAAGCTAGTGCTCCGGCGATGGAGGTCGTCGCCCAAAATGAAGCTCCCCCTGCTGGGAACCAAGCGACCGACCGACCGGAGCCCGACGTCCACCGCCTGGTCGCAGACGTGGGCGATATGAAGCTAGTTCTCCGCGCCCTGTGCGAGAACACGGGGACTGCTTGGCCAGGGACTGCCCCTCTGGCATCCCAGGCCTCCACCTCCAGGAGAGAGAGGCGTCGAGAAGCCGCTCGCAGGAGGCGAGCCAATTGGCTCGACCACGCCGCGGCTCCGGTGGCCCCAAGTGGAAACGATCAGAACAAAGCGGAAAGTCATCCCGCCGGCGATGACCCGGAAGATAGCCCCGAGGGGCGCAACCTCGCAACTCACGTGGCAACGGGAGGCCAGCCGCTGCACGCTCCAATGGCGAACGAGCCATGCAGGCAGAGAGTCGCCATCCCCGACGAGCTCGAACGCACCTCTAGGGCAACACGGAGCTTCGCGACGTCATCAATGCGCGGAGAGGCTCTACGGATCCGTCGATGGAGGAGAAAGTCAAAGTGCTGTGGGACACCCTGCACAAGGAGAAACCCACGCCCTCCTCCGCCGACCTCCGGAGATCGCCCTTCGCCATGGACTTGCGGACGCAACCGTTGCCGAGCAAGTTCAAGATGCCGGTCCTGGAGGGATACGACGGAAGTAAGGACCCAATGGACCACCTCAACTGCTTACGTACTCACCTATCTCTGCAAGGGGCGAGTGAGGCCTTGATGTGCCAGTGCTTTCCCATAACCCTTAGGGGGGACGCGCTGCTCTAGTTTCATGGCCTCCCCCCGAACTCCATACGCTCGTTCAACGAGCTTGTTGACAGCTTCTTGAGCCAGTTCGCCTCCAGCCGAAGGGAGGAGAGGCAACCATGGCACCTGGTCCGCTTTCGTCAAAGGTCAGATGAGAGTCTGAAGCGATTCCTGGACCGTTTCATCGCCGAGGCGAGGCGGGTCCCTCATCTCTCCGACGAGCTGAAACTCAACGCCTTCGTCGCCACCCTGGCGGCGGGGGACTTCTTCAAGCACCTGTCGCACCAGCGCCCTCAGACCTTCCGGGAGGCTGAGACCATCGCCCGGGCGTACATCACGGCCGAAGAGGCTAACGAGGCGAAGCGCCCCGAGCGAGCGGACCGGCCCCCGGAAGCCCCCAGAGCATCTGGTGGAAGAAAGAGGGACGGTGACAGCCAGCGCTTCCCGGAGCGCCGAAAGCAGCAGCGGCCCCCGCCGGGGCCCAGAAAAGATTACAGCAGAGCCTCCCTGACCCCTCTCAACGACAGCCGCACGAACATCCTGATGCAGATCCAGGATGAGAAGTTCTTCAAGTGGCCAAAGACGCCGAAAGGTCCCAGCGGCAACGACCAGACAAAGTATTGCCAATACCACCGCTGCCTGGGACACTCGACCGAGAACTGCCGCACCCTCCAGTAGGAGATAGAAGATCTAATCCGGCGCGGACACCTGAAGCGGTTCATCAAGAGCCAGGGGCAGGGACAGACAACCTCTAATGGAGAAGCCAGCGAGCCTCCAAGAGCCCACATGGCCGCCGGTGTGGTCAATATGGTCACCTCCACGGCCGCCGCGGACACCAGGCGTGAGCAGCAGGAGCCGACTTTCAGCAACAAGTGAGCAAGGATAGGGGTTAGGAACGATGTCATTAGCTTTAACAGTGACGAAATGGCTCATGTAACCTCTCCCCATACCGATCCCCTTGTTGTATCGGCCCTCGTTTCAGGTGGTGGGAAAGACTACCAACAGAAACGGGTCTTCATTGATAATGGAAGCTCTTAAAATTTACTGTATCTCACTGCCTTCTTTAAACTTGGACTGAAACGAAGCCAGATGAAAGCGGCAAGCGGACCCTTGTACGGCTTGAACAACGAGCCAGTCCCCGTGCAAGGGATAGTTCGGCTGGAAGTCACCATGGGGACCCACCCGCGCTCTGTGACGCGAGAGCTGGCGTTCCTCGTCGTTGACCTTCCATCCGTTTACAACGCCATACTGGGCAGACCCTTCCTGACTGCATTTGAAACTATGACGTCTATCCCTCACCTGAAGGTGAAATTTTCTACCCCGTGGGGCGTGGGTGAAGTCCTCGGGGATCAGATATTGGGACGGACGGCTACCTGTCCCAGATCAACCCGGCAGTGCCATGTTGCCTAGACGAAGACCTCGATCTCTGCGACGAGACCTCGCTCCAACAGGCCCAGTCCGGAGAGAAAACTGAAGCGATCCCACTGAGCCCTTCAGAGCCGGAACGGTGCATCAACGTGGGGAGGTCCCTCCAACTTGCGGAGCGCGACCGATTGATTACCTTCCTTAGGGCTAACTCCGACGTATTTGCGTGGGTCCCCGCTGACATGCCCGGGATACCGGCCGAGGTCATAGTCCACAAGCTGGGCCTTGACTCGAGCCGAAAGCCCGTTCGGCAGAAGCGGAGGAACCACTCCGTCGAGAAGTTGGTCGCCATCAGGGAAGAAGTGAAGAGGCTTTTGGACGCCGGATTCATCAGAGAAGTCCAGTACCCGGAGTGGCTGTCCAACGTTGTGCTGGTAAAAAAGAGTAGCGGCAAGTGGCGGATGTGCGTCGACTTCACGGACGTGAACAAGGCCTGCCCGAAAGACAGCTTTCCGCTTCCAAGGATCGACCAGCTCGTGGACTCCACGTCCGGGCACGAACTCCTGAGCTTCATGGACGCATACTCTGGGTACAACCAGATCCGGATGGACCCAGGAGACGAGGAGCACACCTCGTTCATGACGGACCAGGGGACGTATTGCTACAAAATGATGCCCTTCGGTCTCAAGAATGCTGGCGCGACCTACCAGCGCCTCGTGAACAAGATGTTCGAGGCCCAGATCGGACGGAACGTGGAGGTTTACGTCGATGACATGCTCGTGAAAAGCAGAATCGCCAGCAGCCACGTCAACGACCTAGATGAGACTTTTCAGGTCCTCCGACGGCACGGGATGAAGCTCAATCCCGCCAAATGTGCATTCGGAGTGACCTCAGGAAAGTTCCTAGGCTTCATCGTGTCGCAACGCGGCATCGAGGCCAATCCGGAGAAGATCAGAGCCATCCTCGACCTGAACCCACCGTGGACGATAAAAGAGGTATAGAAACTGACAGGGCGAATAGCAGCCCTCTCGCGGTTCCTCGCCAAGTCGGCAGAAAAATACTTGCCCTTCTTCAAGGTGCTAAGGGGCACCAAATCGCAGGGATTCAAGTGGAGCGAAGAATGTGACGAAGCCTTCAAGGAATTGAAAACCTACCTCTCTAGCACGCCGCTCCTAAGCTCGCCACGCGAAGGAGAGAGCCTTTACCTCTACTTAGCCACATCGGCAGCGGCCCTGAGCTCGGTGTTAGTTGTGGAGCACGAGGGCGGACAACAGCCGATGTACTACGTAATCCGGGTACTGACGGATGTGGAGGCCCGCTATCCGCATGCTGAGAAGATGGCGCTCACGCTTGTCTATGCGACGCGGAAGCTGCGGCCCTATTTCCAGTCGCACCAAATCGTCGTACTAACCGACCAGCCGCTGAAGTCGATCTTGCAGAAGCCGGAGACGTCAGGCCGGCTGGTTAAGTGGGCTGTCGAGTTAGGGGAGTTCGACCTGGAGTTCCAGCCCCGACCAGCTGTGAAAGGACAGGTTCTGGCGGACTTTATCGTCGAGGCGGCGACGCCAGCTCAGGAAGAAGACTTCAACCTAGGAGGTACGGAAGGTGACGATCCTCCTGTGTGGACCCTGAACGTAGACGGATCATCTACCCAGGCCGGCAGCGGAGTCGGTGTCGTGCTAAGGACTCCCGAGGGCATGGAGATCGCATACTCCGTCACACTGGCCTTCCCGGCCACGAACAACGTGGCGGAATACGAGGCCCTCCTCGCGGGCCTGCGACTGGCGAAGGAGTGTTCCACACGGTCGTTGGTCGTGCGTAGTGACTCCAAACTCGTGGTCAATCAGGTGAAGGGGAACTTTGACGCCTCGAATCCACAGCTTGTGAGGTACTTGGTGAAAGTGAAGGCCCTGATCCCTGAGTTTGGTCGGTTTGAGATCGAGCACATCCCGAGATCGGACAACGAGAGCGCTGATCGACTGGCCCAGGACGCGGCCGCCAGGACCGTGGAGCAGTACGCGAGAGAGCCCAGGGAAGTCCTGACCGCACCCAGCATCGACGCCGAAGACAAGGAAATGCTACGGGTTGACACAGGGAACAATTGGATGGCACCGTACGTGAAGTTCCTAACAGAGGGGACCTTACCCGACGACGTCAACGAGGCCAAGCGAATCAAGAAGATGACAGGATAGTACACGATCTTGGATGGGAGGCTATACAGGCGAGGATACTCCACTCCCCTCCTGAAGTGCCTCACGCCAAAGGAAGCCGATGACGCGCTGACAGAAGGGCATCTAGGGCTGTACGGCTCGCACATTGGTGGCAAGAACCTAGCATTCAATGTCATGCAGCAAGGGTTCTACTGGCCCACCATGAAGCGGGACGCTATGGAATTCGTCCGAAAATGTGAAAGTTTCCAGGTCTATGGCAATATGACGCACCAGCCGCACACGGAGCTACACTATCTCCAATCCCCATGGCCGTTCGCACAATGGGGGCTCGACATACTTGGGCCCCTACCTTTAGCTGCCGGGCAAAGAAAATTCTTGATCGTCGGCATCGACTACTTTACCAAATGGGTGGAAGCCGTCCCTCTTGCCAAGATCATGGAACAGAATGCGACGGAATTCCTCCGTCAAGCTATCGTTTGCCGCTTTGGGATCCCTGAGGTCGTAATGACCGATAACGGGACCCAATTCACCGGCAAGCGCTTTACGAAGTACTGCCGTGACCTTCGTATCAAGCTGATACATACGTTCGTGGCGCACCCGCAGGCAAACGGGCAGGTCGAAGTCAGCAACCGCACCTTGCTGCACGGGTTAAAAACCAGGTTGGAAGATGCAGGGGGCTCCTGGACTGAGGAGCTACCGTCCGTGCTGTGGTCGTATCGAAGGACGGCGAGAGAGCCGACAAGGGAAACACCCTTCAACCTTTGCTTTGGGGCTGAGGCTGTGGTCCCCGTGGAGGTGGGGATGCCAAGCCTGCGGATCGAATGCTTCGACCCAGCCACCAACGAACAAAGGCTCCGGGAAAATCTGGACCTGCTCTCGGAAGTACGGGACGCTGCACGACTTCGAACTGCGGCCTATCAGCAGCGAGTCGCACGGTACTACAACAAACGGGTGAAGGCGCGCCCACTGAAAGTTGGAGATCTGATCCTCCGGAGCGTAGAGGCGGCGGGAAAAACCGCGAACAGGAACAAACTCTCCCCTGGGTGGGAAGGACCGTTCCTCGTCTCCGCAATCTTCCGGAGCGGAGCGTACAAGCTGTGCGCCTAGAACGGCAAACTGGTCCCGCGGACCTGGAACGCCGCCAACCTAAGGAAGTACTATCAGTGATGCTGCATCGACTCAGGTAAGTTGCACGCGCATGCATCATGATGAATACTTGGACGTGAGTTTTATCTTTCGTTAATATAATCATCCTTTTTGTCCTTCTGCATCTTCATTTGTGTGAATTGGTGACATGCATTGCATCCCTAAATCATACGACCTAGATTGCCCCTAAGTCGGGAGGACAAACGTCCGTCCGTAAAACCTGTCCTTGGCCGAGCGCCAGACGGTCCGGCGTCGACCGTTCCAGGACTCCACCCCCGCTCCGAGTGGCCCGGGGGCGGCTTCAAACATCTTGGCTCCGCGCCAATGGGCCCGAGCGGCCCCACCAGAGATTAGACTCCGCGCTAGACAGCTCGGAGACAGACACTCACAGGCTCAGGCGTCTCATTAAAAGGACCCAGGCGGTCCGTCAAACAGACTTCGCGCCGACGACCCAGGCGGTCAAAGCATCAGGCCTGGGGGCTTCAGAAGTCCCCAATCTGCGGCCGACAAAACCTTATGGGGCAAAAATCGCAGGCGTGCGGCGACCTTCTTGAACAGAAGAGATCACCCTCAGTCTACGATGGTCGTGGGTTAGGACCTCAACTTGGTGATTATAATGCCTTGAACATGGGCCATACACCTCCGGCAATCATACGCTACCGAGTCCTAGACCCAGGAGTCCGGTTACCGTGGCCTGACAACCGCGCTAACCCTCGTAGCGGCTCCAGGGGCTTGGCGACGACATCCGCTTCACCGGATTGAGCCCCCCAAACGCGTGAGCTGTGACGACATCCTCTTACGAAGGACGAGCACCACGCAAGAAGGCGCCTGGATAGGGCCTTAGCAACAACGGCTCTGAAGAGCCTAACGTTTAAGCGTGAAACGTAATCCAACAGGTTACAGCAAACGAAGAACGCAAACAACGTCCCATGATGACAAGAAGCACAAACACAAGGAGGAAAAGGACACTTTTCATTCATATACAAGGGACCAGTATGATACAATGGCAAAGGCGATCTAACAGCCAATACAAGCGGAGACTAATCAGGTAGACTTGACGGACCCGCCTCCTCATGAAAGTTCTTCAGGCGAGACGCCTCCTGTGTCCCGTCGTTCCCCGGATGAAAGACTCCCTCAGGAACGTGGGGGGCCTCCAAGGAGGCGATCCTGCGGCACAGGCGGATACCGTCCCAGTACCGAGCCTCCAGCGCCAGCCATGCTTCCGACGGAGAGAGCCGGCCAACCATGTCTCTAACCAGCCTGGCGACATGTTCCTCCGTGGCAATGAGTAGGGCTTCCAGCTGTGCCACTCTTTGCTGCAGGTGCCCATTCTCCTCCTCGAGAGAAGCGAATTGGGCCCTCCCGCTGAAAATGACCTGCTGCAAGTCCCCGCAAATTACGGTAAACGCCTTAAAAATATTGGCACCACCTGGAGCCTGCATAAGAAGCAACATCAGAAGCACTTCAAAAGCGGGCAACAATGGAAGAAGGCCAGATAGAAGCAACCGTACCCGAGAAGGGGCGACGCGCGGAGAGCGTGCAAGATCACCCGAAAGAGCCTCTCCCTGAGGTTCCGCTCCTTCGCCTGCTGGAGGCGGGCTGGCTGGAAGGGCGGCGGCCGTAGGAACGCTCGGCGGCTCCTGCCACGAGGACGTCCCGGCTGCCCCCTCGCCGGCCTCGACCGGATCGGCGGCGAGCGCGACGCCTTCCTCTGGAGACGGGACCAGGCCTTCAGGGAACCTGTATTCTGAGATAGGCTCCACAAAGATCACTGTCGACTCTACAGGCCCCCTGGCCTCAGGCACCAGTGCAGGAGCGGCTATAAACGGCCCCTCCGGGCCCTCAAGAACGACGACATCATCCTGCGCCTCTGCAACCGAGCGAGCGGGGAGACTCCCAGTGGGTAGAGACTCCACCTCGCAGACTTCGCGAGCGGCTAACCCCGCGACCGAAGTCGACGACGGCTCGGCGGTTTCCCCCTGGCGACCTGCGCTCGAGGGTCTCTTCGAAGCCGGACTTCCCCCCTCAATAGAAGGGCCGGCGATCCGTCTCCTGGACCTCCTCGTAGAAGTCCCCTCGGCTTCCCTCAGCCTCTTAAGGGCAGCCTCATCCTCATCGTCGTCCATCGACGACTCCAGCAATGAGCAACTCTCCTCCTCGTCCCCCCCGGACGGAGGAAGAGCGGCTGTATCTCCAGGATCTCCCTTACCCGGTCCAGCGATCGCCCATCCCGAACGAGGCCCCCATTTGCAGGCCTCGAACGTGATGGAAGTCAGGAAGTAGCCCTGGATCGAGAACTTCGCCTCTTCAGACTTGATGGCGGATACCAGCTTCGCTGACTCAGCAGCATCCTCATCAGTTGGCTTGTCCTGAAAGTACTCTGAAATCGGGCCCCACACTCGCGAGAGCTCGGAGTCAAGGGGCTCCTGCAAAAAGAAGAAGCGCTCCTTCCAGCCCTTCACCGAGCCAAGGTTGATGTCGCAAAAGCGAAACCCCGCCTTGGGGGACATCAGCACCCAATCCTCTGACTCCTGAACCGCAAGATCAATCTCGCTGCCTTGGTATCAAAAGAGCAGCCGTGAAGGAGGGCAAAAATGCACAGAGACACCAGATAGCGCAAGACATTGGGGTGCAGCCTTGCCATCGGAACTCCCAGCGCGTCCACCACTGCATACAGCGTGCAGTGCGTCGGGTAACGAAGCCTTCCCCTCAGGTGGTGCTCGTACACCATAATGAAGCCCGCTGGGGGGGGGGGCGCTGGCTCTATCCAATACGCCAGGAGCACGGTAACTTCAATCGCTGGGAAGACCATAGTCGACCACGAGAGACGCAATGGCTCTGGCAGTCAAGACGGACTTGGTGTTGTGAACATCATGACGTACGACTCTGGGAGCCTGGAAAGAAGAAGAGCTTTCTCTCTTTATCGCCATTTCTCTCTCGGAAGACGCAAGTACGTTGCGGGGAAAATACTAGCAGAAGAAAGGGAACGATCCCCAGTTGGTTTAAATAGGCAACGGAAAGCCAAAAGGCGGGAAACCAAAACGGCACCGTCACAGGCGATCAGGACACGTGCCGGCATCACAACGCACCGCAAGACCCGAAATCGCGCGCAATAATGGCTAAACGCCAAACTGACAGGCGCGTCCCCTCAGCCGTCTGGCGAGGATCCACGCTGGCGCTACCGCATTAAATAAAGGCTCACAATAGTAGAGCCCATGGAGAAGTGCACGGTAGCACAAAACGGAGAAACCAATCAAGAAGCAGGAAATCCGGAAAACAAACGGTGCGGCCAAATAACGACTTTTGTTATAATAACAGATCCCGTTACAACGGTTACAACAAGAAAAAAAAAAGAAAGGGAGAAGCACGGCAACGACGAAAGCGGCTAATGGTCCCAATGGCCAGTGGAAGACCTTTGGACGTGATAGTCCACCAGCTGATCTTGAGTCCGGGCAAGCGAGTTGCGAGGGTTTAGAACACCCACGTGGAAGCCTGGATCCTCCAGCGAAGCCAGTCTTCGACAAAGCCTAATGGCGTCAAAATAACTCTGCTCCAAAGCAGGGTTCACTCCCTCCGGCTGAAGCCGCATCCTCAGCTCCGATTGCAGCCCGGCGACCACAGCCTCGTGTTGTTGCTTGAGTCGCTCGATCTCTTCTTCAAGCGCCAATGCGCGAGCTTGTGCCTCCACATTGGCGCCGACGAATCGGGTGACCCTGGCCTCCGACCGCAGCCCGGTGACCTCAGCCTCGTGTTGTCGCTTGAGTTGCTCGACCTCTCCTTCAAGAGCCAATATGCGGGCCTGCGCCCCCACATTGGCACCCACAAGACGTGTGGCCCTGGCCTCCGACTCGGCCCAAGCGCTTTCCAAATGTGCGACGCGGGCCCTCAACCACTCCACCTCAGCTGCGGCCGCCCCCGGCGTGGCTGGACCCTCTCGAAACCCGGAGGCGCTCCCCGACTCTGAGAAGGACCAGCGACCGTGGCTTCAGAGCGAGCCCCTCCTGAAGCGCCGGCTCCTGAAGACACGGGAGCGTGAGAGCCGAACTCAGACTCGTCAGAAGAGCGTTCCGAGTCATAAGAGGAATCTTCCATCGACTTCGCAGCAAGAATACACGCCCAGGAAGAGCAAACTGCCAATAAACGTGCAAGTGCAAAAAGAGCGCCAGGTTCCAGGAGAAAACGGCGTGTTTAAATAGGTGAGTTTTCTCCTGAAGAGGCAGCAACTCCAAAGGACAGAAAGCATTAAGGCGTGGCCAACGGGGATTTCACACGTGGAGGGCTCATAAAGCCTCGCGCGTTTTCAAAGCAAGGTTCAGCGACGCGACGTCTGGTGACCGCGCGGGCATTAAATGCGCCGGTCACCCCAAGAGACGTGACCGCTGACAGAGACTCCTCGAGCTCCCACAGAGTTACACGCAGATCTCCAGGGCAAAACGCCTGGCAACGAAAAAAGAGTGCGCACAAGCAAGACGAAAACGAAGGCAAAAAGAGGCTACTTCTTTTATTAAACAATGCTTTCTTACAAAGTACAAAGTGTGCAAGAATAAGGCTACAAGAAAGACGAAGGAAGACTACGGTGCGAAGCCCCATATGCTCTGGTGCCACATCCCAGATGAGCTCGGCGAACGTGATCCACGTGAGATCCCCACGGCTGGAGCCGTCGGTGGTTCGCCGAGCGGACTAGTTTGGAGGCGCAGGGCATCCCCTGGTGGAAGTCGCCGAAACGCCATCAACTAGGGTGCGGGAAGCACCAAGGTCAGGAAAGCACTCAGGGGAAGTAGGGTGAGAAGCCCAGCTCCCATGGAGGGCTACTGACCTCGAGATCCTTCCATAGTTGGCGCTCTGGCCCACCAAGTAGGGAGATCACATGCGAAAGCCGTCACCTTACAGGTGAAGATACCCGCAGGGATTTCGCCGTGACTCTGTCCCAGGTTGGTTGAGCCCCAGCCCGGAAGGAAGCACGCGACGACAGCAGAATGGTCAAGCCACTCTCGTTAGCACAGAAGGCAAGCTGCAGGCTGAGGGTTAAGACAGTCTTCGCCCGGAGCTTCGAACATTCGACCGATCCATCCAACTCCTTCTCGGACGCCTGCCAAGGGTGGGGAAAGCCAGGACCTTCTCATCACCACTCCAATGGTTGCCAAGGGATGAACTCGGCTTGCTCGAGCGCCCCTCCTATTTATGGGCGAGATGTCAGCTATTCTCTTGCCCAGTGTGGCACAGCAACCCCCAGATGTCTTTCATGGAACAGGAAGAACACCTGGACAAGCGCAACCTGAGGCGTGCGAATCTCACCCGGCGAGGTGACAACTCGTGGCAGCGCCTGAAAAGCCTGCCCTGGCTCCTGCGGAAGGCGCGAACTCAGAAAACGAGAAACGATAACGCGGCACGAGGAAGGGCGCGAAGCTGCGGAATGGGCCCAAGGGACATGCCAGGCCTGACCGCTGGCCGGCCCAGGCATGAGGGGCTACTGTTGGGTCCCATGTCCTGGCCCATGAAGGATTGCCAAGCCCATGAAGGATCCCGTGGCCCGCGAAAGGTCCAAAAGCCCACGTGCGATGGTTAGCCCAGCCCAGTGGTCGAGAGACGCATGCAGAGCCCATGCGGGCAGAAGACAACGGAATCCTGCAACGCATTTAATACGTCGCCAGGAAACCGACGTGAAGGCGGAAAGGCTAGCCAATAGAGGAGTGGCTGGTGCAGCGCTAGCAGCTCACGCAACCACCTGCAAACGACTAACCAATCCCCGCTCAGGGAAGAATCAGGCGTGGCCGGCAGCGCTCAGAAGCGTGCCAGCCACGGCAAAAGGACAACCGACATGACCGGCGGTCCACAACAGTGACCAGCGGCGCGACAGCCCTCGCAACGAGTACTTTGGCGCCCAGAGTCCAACGGGGGAGGCATATAAGAGCCCTCATACCCCACAGAGAAAATGATCTTCTTCTGCTCCCCGAATTTTGATTCCAATTCTGAATCAAACTCAGCAGACTCTAAGCGTCCTTCTTCTCACCTTGATCACGAGCTAGTAACGAGCTGGAACCAAGGATAGACTGGCTTCCACCCATCACAAACTAGCCCACGATCACTCCCCCACGTCTTCTTAGACTCAGGGGAAGTTAGCCACCCACTGCGGTGTATTAAGGGAGTCAGGCCTCCCACTATCTACTCACTGCATTCTCCAAATTACCACACGAGCATCTCTTACGCTTTACAGTATTCATCCGCGCACCGCTCTTCAGCGTGCGTCATTTTCGTTCATTGGAGGAATTTGCTGACTTGAGCGTCGAAGCGGCCTCAGTGGAAGAAATCCTACCGGACCCTTGACCTCTTGTTCATTGTTTGTATTGTACAGGTTCATGTTCATAGAAATGGAGACCGGACCCTTCCCTTGACGCAGCCGTGCGCTAAGGAATCCGAAGGCTCTCTAATCCGTACGATAACCGCGAACTCGGGACGCAACAAGTTTCA
>JAODPA010107815.1:0-20059 GCA_025585075.1 Nepenthes mirabilis
ACGTGAGCCAGGGTCAGTTTGTCAAAACCCTGGATGGCCTCCTTTGCCTTTGCCAGGTATCTGGCCAAGGAATGGTTGTTTGCCTCGAAGCCCCCGTTGACTTGGTTGACGATTAGTTCGGAGTCGCTGTGAACCGCCAACCTCTTGGCAGAGCACTCCTTTGCTAACCGCAAGCCAGCTAGCAGGGCTTCGTACTCAGCGACGTTGTTGGTCGCTGGGAAATCAAGTTTCAGGGAATACTTGATCTCGGATCCATCAGGGGTCGTTAGGATCACCCCTGCTCCACTGCCACTGTCCGTGGACGATCCGTCCACGTGGAGTGTCCATTCTGGGACCTCGTCGGGCTGTTCTGCGCTTTTTGCGGGCTGTTCCTCGTGAATTGGGGTCGTGGTCTCAACGATGAAGTCAGCCAGAGCCTGCGCCTTTATGGCAGGTCTGGGCCTGAATTCGATGTCAAACTCACCCAATTCAATGGCCTACTTTACCAATCGCCCCGAAACGTCGGGTCTTTGGAGTATACCTTTCAGCGACTAGTCCGTAAGGACCACTATGCGATGCGCCTGAAAGTATGACCTCAATTTTTACGCTGCGAAGATAAGTGCCAGTGCCATTTTTTCAGCGCGCGGATAGCGAGTTTCTGGGCCGGTTAATGTTTTGCTTACATAGTAGACCGGCTGCTGGATATCGGATTCCTGACGCACGAGGACGAAGCTGAGGGACACTTCCGATACTGCCAAGTAAAGGTATAGCTCCTCTCCGTCTTTGGGTGACGCTAACAACGGTGGGCTGGCCAGATACTGCTTCAACTCATTGAAGGCGGTCTGGCAGTCAGCCGTCCACTGGAATCCGTTAGATTTTGTCCCTCTCAGGGCTTTTAAGAAGGGCTGGTACTTGTCTCCAGACTTCGCAAGGAAGCGGGACAAAGCTGCCAACCGCCCAGTCAATCGTTGGACGTCTTTTACGTTTCGTGGGGTAGCCATGTTAGCCAGGGCCTTAATCTTCTCTGGGTTTGCCTCGATCCACTGCTGGGAGACGATGAAACCCAAAAACTTCCCAGAGGCTACCTCGAAGACGCACTTGGCTGGATTTAGCTTCATTTGGTGCTGGCGGAGCACTTCAAATGACTCTCTCAGGTCACGTATGTGGTCGCCAGTGACTCTGCTCTTGACGAGCATGTCATCAACGTAGACCTTCATGTTGCGACCAATCTACTTTTCGAACATCCTATTGACTAGTCGCTGGTAAGTTGCTCCAACGTTTTTTAGTCCAAAGGGCATTACTTTGTAGCAGTAGGTGCCCTGGTCCGTCATGAACGAGGTATGCTCCTCGTCTTCCGGACTCATTCTAATCTGGTTGTAGCTTGAATAAGCGTCTATGAAGCTTAGCAGCTCATGCCCTGCCGTGGAGTCAACCAGTAGGTCAATCTGGGGCAAGGAAAAGCTGTCTTTCGGGCAGGCCTTGTTGACGTCGATAAAATCGATGCACATTCGCCACTTTCCGTTGCTCTTTTTGACCAAGACGACGTTCGAGAGCCAATCCGGGTACTGGATTTCTCTAATAAATCCAGCGTCCAGTAGATTTTTCACCTCCTCTCAGATGGCGATTAGCTTTTCCACGGAGTGGTTCCTTCGCTTCTGTCTGACCGGTTTTCGGTCAGGATCAAGGCCCAACTTGTGGACCATCACCTCAGCTGAAATCCCGGGCATGTCCACGGGAGTCCAAGCAAAAAGGTCCACGTTCCTTCGTAGAAACGCAATCAATTCATTGCGTAGTTGCCCGGTGAGTGAGCCGCCGATCGGGACACACTTATCTGGTTCCCCCGGGTCCAGTGGGACCAGATCCGTGGCTTCGCCAGGCTACGCCTGTTGGAGGGTTGCCTCGTCCCGATGGTCGAGTTCTCCAACTGTCTGAGTTCTGCCACTTGGGGCAATCTGGGCCATGTAACAGGTCCGCCCTGTGACCTGGTCTCCCAGAACTTCTCCGACGCCGTAGGGCATTGGGAATTTTATTTTAAGGTGTGGAATTGATGTGACCGCCCCAAACTCTATTAGGCACAGCCTGCCTAGTATCGCGTTGTAAACAGAGGGCAGGTCAACCACTAGGAAGGTTAGCATCCGACTTGCTGTTTTCGGATAGGTGCCCAGGGTGACTTCCAGTTGGACCGTCCCTTGAACGGGCACCGGTTCATTATCAAGGCTGTATAAAGGTCCTTCAGAGGGTTTTAGTTGATTCTTTTTAGGCCTAATTTAAAGAATGCGTCCAAGTAAAGCAAGTCTTTAGAGCTACCATTATCAATAAAGACTCGTTTCAACTGGTAGTCTGAAGTACCATCTGAAACGGGCGCCGAGATTACAAGGGCGTCAGCATGGGGGGAGATTACATGGTTTGAGTCACAATCACTGAAGCTAATAATATTGTCCACTGTGTGCAGCTTCTTCCTCCTAGTCTGCTACTCCTTACTGTCTGCTGGGCTTCTGGCAAGTCGGGTGGTGACCATGTTAACCACTCCTGCCGCAATCCTGTTCCGGGGAGGTGTCTGCTCCTGCCCCTCTTCATCAGCCGCCCCTGAGTTCTGTCCCGGTCCCTTGACGAATCGGGTGAGGTGTCCTCTGCGAATCAGGTCCTCGATTTCCCTCTGCAGCGTTTTACAATCTTCGGTTGAGTGGCCAGCAGAGCGATGGAAGTCGCAGTACTTGGACTGATTTCCAGAGTCTTTCTTCAGCGTTTTTGGCCACTTCAAAAACTTTTCTCCGCGGATCTGCATTAGGACATTGGAGCGCGTGTCTGTCAAGGGCGTGAAAGTGGTGGGCCCATAATCTTTGCGTTCTGGGGGCCCAGTCCGGCGCTGCTTCTGGCGGGAATGTTCTCCGCCACTGTATTTTCTTTTCCCTTCACCAGGGAACGGCCGAGGCTGATCCGCCCGCTCAGGACGTTTTGCCTCGTTGGCCTCTTCTGCTGCTGCGTAAGCCCTAGTGATGGATTCCACCTCGCGGAAAGTTTGAGAATTGTTTTGGGCAAGGTGCTTGAAAAAGTCACCGTAAGTCAGCGCTGAGATGAAGCTGCCCAACTTCATCTCCTCAGTAATCCTGGGGATCCTCCGGGTTTCTGTCACGAAGCGATTCAGAAAACACCGTGGGTTTTCTCCCGGTTTTTGCTTTATGTGGGAGAGGTGTCACGGCTGCTTCTCTTCCCGTCGGCTCGAAGCATATTGAGCCAGGAAGAGATCCGTGAGTTCACAGAAACTGCTAACAGTGCCTGTAGGGAGATGGTGAAACCAGATTCTGGCGTCCCCCTTCAGCGTGAGCGGGAAGCAGCGACACATCGCTGAGTCTTCTAGCCCTTGTAGACTTAGATGGGTGCGGAAGTAATCCAGGTGATCAACCGGATCGCTGCCTCCATCGTATAAGTCAAGGGACGGCATTATAAACTTGGACGGCAGTGGACGACTAAAGATTTCTGCAGTGAAAGGAGACATGTCCAAGTCGATGGCGCGCTCGTCATTCTGGAACACGTGGTTCCAGATTTGGTCCACTCGCGGATCGGCGCGAGTGGCGTTTGCTGATCGCTTGGAGTTAAGGAAATTCCTCAACTCCGTCTTGTCCCCGGAGGGTTCAGCAGCCGGTCGACTGCTGCCACCAGTGGACCTGGCAGTCCTGGAGGCTCGCTCCTGGACTGCGTGATGGTCTTCCGCCCTAGAGTATCGCGGATTTCTTCTTTCTGGGCTCTCTGTCGGAGACGTACTCCCGGAGCGTTCCATTGGCCTGTTCTGGCCAGGGACGCGGGAGGACGCCGGAGCCGGATTGTTTTCGACTTTTGTAGGCCTTTTGGCCGGCTTCTTCTTCCTCTGGCCACCCTTTTTGGTGGCAGGAGCGGGAATGGCCGCGGGTGGAGCCGCTTGTTCGTTCTGTGTGCAGAGTAATTGGAGCAGGCGATTGTTGGCCTGCATCTGCTCCACCAGTTGCTGAAAATAAGGCGGTGGAACTCCGCCTGTGGCCCCGTTGACCAGGACATCAGCAGCATGGTCCTGGTCGGGGTTAGTAGTCTCTCTAGCGGGGTCGCTAGCCTGTGCTCTCGTGTTCACCATTGTAAAAGCAGAAGGTGACAGAGAGAGTTTTTGCAGATTTTAGTGGTAGGCTTTTCGTAAGCGCTTCCCACAGACGGCGCCAATGATGCGTACCTGGATCCGACTTCGAACAGATTCGGATTCTCTTGGATGGATTGAACCGGCCCCGTTCACTGAGTACGAATCCTGCACACCACTAAAGCGAACAAGAGGTCAGCGTTAACGGCGGGATGTAATCCCACCGAAAACACTCCGACGCTCAAGTCAGTAAAACAGTCTTCAAGAGGGAAGAAACTGAAATTGAGGGAGAGTCAAGGGAAAGAGTGTTCGACCCAGATGTAAGAGAGATGTGAGGTCTCCTTGAATCTGGGTGGTGGGAAGGCAGAGAACGGCTGTAGAGACTCGTTCGTTGCCTAGGAGTTTGATTGTGTTTGAGAGTTTGGCCGCCGAGAGCGAGCGCCTATTTCTCAGAGCACTTAGGGTTTTTTGAGTGAATGCCAACCTGCCTAGAATACAGATTCTAGGGTTTATTTAATGGCTGGAAGAGTGATCATCCTCCTTTGGAAGGCGTGATCCCTCCTCTCTACCTTGGCTGGGTTGCCTTTCTGGAGTAGATGCCCGTTGCTAAGGTGGGCATGATCCTTTCCTTCTGAGGAGGCCGATCGCTTTCCAAACTAACATCCTCCCTTTTCAGTACATTGCCATTGGGTTACCTTGGCGGGCAAGGAATCGGGAAGATTGGCGCTTTCCTTCTTTGAAGGACGCCAATCTTGTTAGCATCCTTTCTGGTGTAGATTAAGATCGTGGGAGACGCGTGGAAAGCTGTGGTTGGCCGTCTGGTGAGTGGTGGGCCCAAACAGAGCAGGCCCATCATTGTAGAAAGGCGTCATTTGGGCTCAATGTGCAAGGCGCAGACGGTCAATGTCTGAGTTGACCGTCAGTGTGTCGGCCGCCTTCGTGGAGAATGAAGGGAGAGTGACGGTGATCAACTGATGGGCTGTGGGCCAGAATGGAATAGGCCTATCACTGTAGCAAAGCTTCTAAAGGCCCAATCAGGCTAGGCAAGGGCGGTCAACATTGCATTGACCGTCCTCGAGTGAGTTGGCTGCCAGGACGGTCAACGCTAACGTTGACCGTCCTGGGCTTTTCAATTCCTGGGCCCGTTTTCTCACTGGGCCATCAAAGAATGTTGACCGGACATCTTAGGCTTCCGTTGACCTTTCTTTGGGCCGGCCCATTACTGGTGTACCTATCAGCATGTATATATATTGATGCTTATTTAGAATTTAAATTGTGATTCTAATATATTTTGATAAAATATTCCATTTTCTAACTGGATCCTACACGTGCAGCGTTAAATAAGAATTCAAAAAATACAGAATTTGTTATTTAATATATCCTTTAATACTCAAAATAATAGCTTTTTTCTAAGATATTAAAATTGAAAGAGATTATGAGGAGAGAGAGAGAGGTGAATGACTTGACTTTGTAATATATGAAAAAATAAGTATTTAGAGGGTTTTTATTCTATTATTACTTTTTGACTTCTATTTTTCTTTTTAGAAAAATTGGGCGTATTTATAATTATATTACCAATTGATGACAATTTTTCAAATATAAATAATAAGTCATAAATTTAGTAATTATATCAGCTAAAAATTGAAGAGTTTGATCGTCTTTATATATGCTCCAAGCAGGATATTTTTTAGAAAGAGTTAAGAGATCCTTGTTGGGAGTCACTGCCGTATAAAAATCCTGATAGCACGAGGATTTGGACGGTCCACAAGGAACTTGCGTGCTACTTTGGTTGGCAGACCTTTGCACTAAAGAGTCTACGGACTATACGCGGGTTAAGTAGAAAGAAATTTTGATCAACTATGTTGACCGAAAATATTGGATGGGCAATAATGACCAGTTAACATAGTTGACCGGCTATGTAGAGAGAACGGTCAACGGGACGTTGACCAGCCTTGTGAAAAACGCGGACGATAGAATGTTGGCCATCTACGAGAAAATCTAGAAGGGTGCTAGCTCAGAAAATTTTCTGAGCATGCATGATCTAAGAAGGCTATGCAGGAAAATTTTTTGTATAGAGCATATTTATATTACTGGCAATGATAAATTTTATCAGCTGAATAGAATATTCTTCATATTTGCTCGATATATGCGCCTGTATTGATAGGGCGATGATGAGCACTTTGGTAAAAACTTTTCTAAGTGTGCGGAAGATTGAGAAGTGAAAAACAGTGAAGAAAAGAGGGAGAATAATGAGCGAAAAATAAAGTGTGTGTTCTTTATATTATTTGTCCTCTGTTCTTCGATTTTTCTTTCTCTTGTATCTGTGTAACCATGAGAAAATTGTTCCCAACCTTATATAGTAAAACTAGTTTAGTAGACTGATCGTCTCGTGATTTTTTCCTTACTTGTGAAGGTTTTTTTACGTAAAATTCGTGTGTTTATTTTCTTCTCCTTCATTCCCTTTACTGTGTCTGTTTGTGGTAATAGTCGGACACCATCTACCCTAATAAGTGGTATCAGAGATAGGTTGAAAACTCTGTCTAAATGACGTTGTTATTTTCGAAGAATTTTTTATTTAGTGTAAAACAATTCAACAAACAAGACAACTTCATGCTCTAGTAAGAGAGGGTGAAGAATATCCTAACCAGATAAAGAACTGTGAAAGTACTAAAGAAGAAGGATAAGAAGCCTAAAAATCTAATCAATGACGAATGGCAAGACAAAAAAGATCTTGCCAACTGTACAATCAAAGTATACTTGGCGGACAACACTCTCCAAGAGGTCATCGAACTGACTGACCCGGCGGAGATTTGGGAGAAGTTGGAGAGTAGTTATAAGTCTAAATCCTTGACAACCAGGTTACATGTAAAGAAGTAATTTCATGACATGTGGTTTTCAGAAGATGGGAGCATTGAGAAGCATTTGGACGAGTTTAATAGGATATTGACGCAGATGTCCGTCCTTGATGAGGAAATTAAGGAAGATGACAAGGCATTGGTACAACTGGTCTCTCTGCCAGCCTCTTATGACCGCATCATCACAACTTTATTGTTTGGAAAAGATACACTAAAGTTGGACGAGGTTATTACTTCCTTGCTCATAAATAAGTCAATGCAGTCACAAGGGACCTCAACGTCTTTTCATTTTGAAGTACTTGTGACCGAGTCCAGGGAAAAAGTAGGGGTCGTAGCCAGAAATTTAGAAAGAAAGGCCACAACAGATCACGATCAATGTATCAAAACCTTGAGTGCCATTACTGTGGCAAGGAGTGCCACATCAAGAAGTATTATTTCAAGTGAAAGTGCAAAAATGCAAAGAAAGAGAAAGGAGATAATGGACGAGGAGAGGAAATGTCCTCGGTTTCAGTGGTCATAGGAGGTAACCTCCTGTTGATATGTGAAGAAAATTTGGCAAGCCTGACGGACCATGAGTCCACTTGGGCGGTTGACTCTGGCGCTTCTCTGCATGCCACCTCTTCATCATAGCATTTGGTACAATGTTGTAAGGATTCGACTTTGAACCATGACCTGGCTCGAATTCCTTGTCGACAGTCATTGGACTTGTCTTTTCACAAAGAGCTCGCTACTCTCCTATTATGGCTATAAAAGGGGGAACCCTCTTGCTCTTCACCTCAAGGTTCATCCTAATGCCATCAAAGCAATGCAGGAGCTCAAAGTTGCCTCAGTCTTTCTGAAGTCTCATGATAAGATCAGGTGGAGTCCTAGAAGATTCGAAGACGCGCTTGGTGTTTGTAACGTCGCCGTTGTTCCGGTTATTCTTTTGCCGCCCAAGCCCTACTCTGGTTCTTCTTGCGCCATGACGCTTGGAAACTTGGTGGTAGGGTCCCTTCTTTCTTTCCTCCTCCAGTCGATTTTCGAACGTCCCCTTACAAAGGGATCCCCTGGGGCAAGGGCCTTCCGTGATCCTTTCTAATCGGCGGCAATGGCCCTACCTCAGCCACATCTCTAGTAGGTCATCGTCGGAACTTGCTGGAGGATTCTCGGGGTCGGAAGTTTCTCTAGCAGTGGTGTTTTATTTCTCCATCAATAATCACTTCCCACCAGCATCCCATGGTGCCAGGCTCCCGGGGGGCACGTTCCATGTTTATGTAGGCATAGTCTGCATGATGTTTGACATGTGACGGTCCTCCTTGCACGTGTTTTCCCATGTCCCATTTCCAATCGCCCCCACCAGTTTTTTGCTTCCTTTATCTTTTCCTTCCATATACTTTTACTATTGTAAGCCTTATACCTTGTAAAAGAACCCAATGAATGGAACTACTGCATATTTTCTTGTCTCTAGCATTTCCGTTGTCATGTTCTTTTATCTCTATGTTGTTGATTTATGATTGTGACGTCTTCGTACCGTCATGTGTGACCCAGCATCTAATAGACAGCTGATCACGCTTCTGGTGGCTTAGTTATCCGACAATTTTCCTCTCGGCTTGCCGTCCTGGACGCTTGGACAATGGGCTAGCCGGGCAGAGCGTCGTCAAGCTGGCCTTGGCCACGCTTGACCCACTTTCTGTATTAAGATATGTTGCATTATTGGTGGACACGTCTATACGCCATCGACCTCCTGACGTGACTGCTTACCGTAGTGATGGCCACTTTGGCTAACGGCACTGGCTCTTTTGGAGTCTGCGCGTCGCATTAATTATTCATAGGACGATTCCACATGTCATCAGTAATTCCAGCGTGCAAGATTTTGAGGCATCAGGCATATCTCAATTGGCTGTGGGAAGGGGCGCGTCTTGGTGCCTTCCGATGTTGACATGTGTTGTTGCCATCATGAGGACGGCTTTTCGAATTCCCTACGACGTTGTTTCTGTCTCCGGATCCTTGCTTATTTAAGCCAAGTGCCCTTCGCGGTTCCCGCACTTTGCCTTTGTCTTTGATCTGTTGCGAACCATTCTTCTTTCCACAACTTTCATTCCTTTTTCCCTCTGATTATGGCTAGCGATGATGTTAGGAAGATCTGGTCGATCATCACAGTTGAGGATGTTCAAACCCTACTTTCTCAATTTAGGGTTTCAGGGAGTATGACGTTCCAACTTCCTGGTGAAGACAGCAGGGAGGCTTTATCACCGTCTATAAGGTCCATTTGCAGGGTGGACTCTGCTTCCCAGTGTTGGCGAACCTATACGTGATCATCACAGCCTTGGGGGTGCCAGTGGCAAGGCTCATGCCTAAGCCATATGGTACCTGACGTCTCTCTGTGTCTTCTCCCACTGCCATGGTTGCAGCTTTACCGTCACATCTGTGAGGACGATTTTTACCTTCTTGTAGAAATCTGATTAGATCTTCATGTCTCCCCGCTCTGTCTTCAACTTTAAAGTGGCGAACCTAGATTCAGTCAAGCACTGGACGGACAGCTTCTTTAACTTGGCAACTCCTTTTGACTAAATCGTTTCAAACAAGTGGGGAAAGGTGCGCCTCAATGTCACTAGGCCACCAAAGGCTTATGAGAAAGGCCGAGAGAAACCCTTGGTAGACCTAATCTTGGCCAACACCAGCACTTTCTGCCAGAGGGGACATTGGCAGACTTCGGATGCCTTTACTTCGGCTGCATAGGAGCCGACCCTCGTGGCGACATCTACCGTCTTGATGGTTCTAGGGGTGCTAACAATTTGAGAGCCTTCGAGCCCACCGTTGAAGTGGCGTCACTCCTCCTTCGACGGGTTATCTACTGAGTCTACTTATTCATCGAGGGAGGATGAGGCGGCACTGTAGCGGGTACAGTGGTTCGGAAGCATGTCATGGGGAGCGTGTCTCACGAATGCTTTTGCCTCATGCCAAGCGTCTGGCTCTCGGGGAGCTACAGGCACCATAGCCACGGTAGCACCTATGCCGAAACTTGGATCCGCCACCATCGATGCCAAAGTTAAGCCAATTTTTTATCTAGAGGAGGTTTAGAATTGTTTTCCTGCCACTGTTGGGAACCTACAGGGTGAGCAGCTGGTAGAGTGTCCCAACAAGCTAATGGCAAAAGTCGCAGTCGAGGTGACACCAAAGGCCACTCCCGGGCCAGTGTCAAGTGTTGGAATTGGAGGGTCTAAGTCTTCTATCCGTGTTGAAGGGGCTGTCACCTCGGTTAACTTTGCGGTTGAGGTTGTGTTGGTTGTCAAAGGCCCCGAGATTGCCGAGGAGCCTCCTTGCCTGGAGACCGCAGCTGCTAACGTGCCTCCTCCAGAGGCCGTTGAGATCATGGAGGAAATTCCTTCAAAAGAGATAGTCACGACTGCCGTGCCTTCTAAGGGGACAGGTGAGTTTGCAAAGCCACATCCTTCAGACCCTTCAGAGCTGGTGGCTTGGGGCTCGACGGTTGCTACATTGTCACAAAAGAGATAGCGGCACCGGCATCTGAACTCCCAGAGTTTGAAGCCGTTGTGTCCACTGGAGTTGGGCAGTAAGAGGAGCTACCCAAAGCTGGCAAGAGATATCCTCCCCTCAAGGGGCTTTCCTTCTTTGAGGTACCTGTTTAGTATCCTTTTGATCCTTTTCTACTTTGGCCTTTATTCTTCTAACGTGTTTACTACCGACAGGTTCAAGAGAAGGCTCTCCAGCTTGCGGCAGCCGTCGGTTTCCTGGCTCGAGGTCACGTCAGTGCATCAAAACATGGAGCTAATGTCGAGCAGCTCGAGGCCCTGGAGGACGAGTTGCACGCAGCCAGAGAAAGGAATACTTCCCTCAAGGGATCGCTCCATGACTCACAGCAGCGGTATCATCTCCTCCTTGGGCATTGCCTTCAGCTCAAGGAACAGTTGAGGGCCTCTATTCTGATAGTGGACCTTGGGAAAGCACTGGAGGGAAAACTTTGGGATGGCATTTGCCTTTGCCGATGGGTTGTGCAGTTGGTTGCTTCCAACTTCCTAGTTTCCCTGCTCCATCTGACAAATGCAACTGTTACCAAGATGTCGAGCCTAGGCAAGCCTCCATCCTCCCAGCCGGGAGGCGACTTGCCGCAAAGCCAAGCTTCTCAAGCCCATTAGATCTCCCCTTTTACCTCTCTCTTTTTTTGGGGGGGGAATGGCCTTATTTTACATTCGGGATAGATTGTAATAAAACAAGCCAAATAATTTCAACCTTTGTTATTGTTTGCTTGAGCTTCCATATTGAATTGCTTTCTCTCTCTTTATCCGACTAAGCATTGCAGCAATCATCGTCGGGTTTGTTCGAGGTGCATTGGCCCTGTAGTGCTCATTCCCTTAGGAGGGGAATGTTGCAGCACCTTCATCCTGTGGAGTGCTCTATCCTGTAAGCAGGACGTCGTCGTACTCCCATGGTTGAGCCTCGGTAGGGCTAGCTAGGTTTCATAACCGCATCAGTCGAGCCCTGGCAGAGTCGTAGGCCATCGTCTGCGCATTGTCACATTAGAACTCAGTCCTGTCCCAATTCGTCATTGCTCATGCATGTCTGGTCCACTAATCATCGTTGACAATAGGAGCTTTCTCTGTCACGGGGAAGTCGTTGCACACCCACCATAGAAGCCCCCTAAGGTTTTATAGGTTGTTCGCTTGGGAGCTCCAAGAGCCCCATGCCTAGATTTCAGCCACCGTTAGGCCTCTTGATGCGGATCCAAGGTTTAATTTTCGACCGCTTAATGGGCCGCTCGACTCAAAGCCGAGGTTCTTCGACTGCCAAGGGGTTGCAAAGCAGGCCAGGACGAATCCTGCCTAACTTAGAGGCAATCAGGATCATTTGATTTGGTAGAATGACAAACAAGCATGTGATCACATGGGCAAGTACAAATGAATAAATAGCAATTTTTTTATTAAATAACATGATACAATTACAAGTATTCAAAATGATGTATGGGGTCCTTACCTGGGTTTGTCTGGGTCTTATAGATAGTATTTTCTGAGGTGGGTGGTGTTCTATGCTTTTGGGACGAGCTTGCCGTCTTAGGTGCATAACTTGTACACACCGTTTTGGAGGATCATTGTGACAATAAATGTCCCCTCACAATTCGGAGAAAGCTTGTTCCTATTGGCAGTTTTGCTGATTGCCTCTATGCTCCGTAAGACGAGGTCTCCCACTTTGAATTAATGAGCCTTTACTCTTTTATTGTAGTACCACACGATCCACTACTGTTACACTGCGGTACGAAGGTGCGTTGTGTCTCGAACCTCCTCGAGTAGGTGGAGGTGCTCACTGAACATCTGAGGGCTACTGAGGGGGTTGAAGCTTTCGAACCGCAAACTTAGTAGACCAATTTCCACCGAGACGACCGCCTCCATCCCGTAGCATAAGTTGTAGGCCATTTCGTAGGTCCGTTTTCTGGGCATGGTTCTGTACGACCAGAGGATGGAAGGCAATTTGTCAACCCAGGAGCCCCCAACATCTTCCCGCTTGGTTTTCAATCTGTGTGGCAGCATTCGACTTATCACTTCTACCTACCTGTTGGCTTGTAGGTAGGCAATTGAAGTGTGAACCAACCTTATCCGTAGACTTTCGCAACACCTAGAGAAGCGTTTGTCGGTAAATTGAATTTCATTGCTAGTCACTATGACCTTGGAAATTCCAAAATGGCAAACAATACTCTCGTGAACAAATTCCATTGCATTCATCTCAGTTATTCGTGCTAGTAGGATGCTTCCATCCACTTGGTGAAATACGAGAATGAATTTTTGTTGTCCAAATGCCACGAGTAGTGGCCCGAGAATGTCAAGCCCTAATTGTGCGAATGGCCAGGGAGACTGCAGAGTTTGTAACTCCATGTGTGGCTGGTGTGGCACGTTCCCATGGAGTTGGCATCTTTCGCACTTTATCACAAATTCCATGGCGTCAGGCTTCATCGAGGACTAGAAGAAGTCTTGCCTCATTACTCTGAAGGCCAAGTGCTTGCCCCCGAATGTGCAAGCCGCAGGCTCCAAGGTACACCTCACTCATTGCATAATCAGCATCTTCCAGCATTAGGCACCTCATGTAAGAGATCGAGTACCCCTAACGGTATAGTTTTTGTTTACAAGGGTGTACCAGCCCACTATTTTTCTCACTTATTTCGCCTCATTTGGGTTCTCTGATAGGGTCTTGTCGATCAAATACTTTCGATATGGGGTCATCCAATTATTGCTATCGGTTACTTGCACCACCTTGCCCTCAGTGTTGTCGATACTCAGGATGGCTAGGACTTTCCACATGTCATTAGAGTATTGCTCTAGGCTACCGATTGCTGCCACCCTCACCAGTTGGTTAGCCTTCAAGTTCTTTTCCCTAAGGATGTGGATTAGCTCAACTCAGTCGAACACCTGGATCAGTTCCCTTGTCCTGGCAAGATACTTTGCGAGCCGCAAGTTGGATACCTCAAAACTCCCACAGATTTGGTTGACGACTAGCTCAGAGTCACTATAAATAGTAAATGATCGGGTAGAACATTCCCTGGTGAGCCAGAGCCCAACGATGAGTGCCTCATACTCAACAATGTTATTGTTGGCCAAAAATCCGAGAGTAATGGAGTACTTGATCTCTAACCCGTATGGGGTTCTCAAACCCACGCTCGCTTCGCTGCCTATTTGCGTTGACGAACATTCGATGTTCAAGATCCATGTTGGAACCTCCAGCTGATCAATATCTCTAGCATGGTCGAGGGCATCTAGAGCCAGGGTCGCTGTTTCAACTATGAAGCCCACGAGGGCCTGATCCTTCTTGGCCGGTCATGGCCAGAATTTCATGTCGAACTCACTCAACTCTATAGTCCATTTGACCAATTGCACAGAAGTGTCTGGCCTTTGAAATATCCTCTTCAAGAGTTGGTCCGTCTGGATGATGATCTCGGGCACCCGAAATGCTACTAGATCATGACCGAGCTTTGCGTCGTGCTTGAAACTTCTAGATATAGGCACAGCTCTTCACCCTGCTGAGGCGAGGTCAGGAGAGGAGGATGAGAGAGGTATTCCTTAAGCTCCTGGAATGCGGCATCACACTCTACTATCCACTTAAATCCGGTCGTCTTGGATGCCCTTAATGTCTTGAAGAACGGTAAATATTTTTCCACTGACTTTGCTAAGAATTGGGATAGGGCAGCTAGCCTTCCGGTGATCTTCTGGATCTCCTTCATAGTTTGAGGAGGAGCCATGTCGACAATGGCTTTCATCTTCATAGGGTTAGCTTCAATTCCCTGCTAAAACACTATAAAACCCGGAAACTTTTCTGAAGTCACCCCGAAAATGCACTTGGCAGGGTTGAGTTTCACCAAGTGCGCTCGGGGGACTTCGAAAGGTCTTATTGAGATCGCAAACGTGGTCATCGGTAAATTTTATTTTGACGAGCATGTCGTCCATGTACACTTCCACGTTTTTATAGAATAGCAATAAGTTACCTGTTTTGTTATGAAAGAGGTGATTTTTGCATGCTCCGAATACATCCTAATCTTTTTATACCCTAAGTAGGCATCCATGAAACTTAGCAGCTCATGACTGGCAATGGAGTCCACCAATTGGTCGATCCTTGGCAGTAGGAAGCAGTCCTTCGAGCATGCTTTGTTCACGTTGGTAAAGTCTACGCACTTTTGCCATTTCCCATTACTCTTCTTAACAATGACAACGTTTGACAGCCAGTCTGGATATTGAATCTCCTTTATGGACCACGTGTTGAGTAGCTTTTTCACTTCCTCACGGATAATAACTAGTTTCTCAATTGAGTGATTTCTACGCTTCTACCAAACGGGCTTATGACCGAGATCGATGTCTAACTTGTTGACCATTACTCTGATCGGTATTTCTGACATGTTGACAATAATCCATGTAAAAATATTGACATTTTGCCTTAGGAAAGTGACTAGCTAGTCTCAGACGGGTCTTGAGAGGAAACTCCCGATGTATGCACACTCTTCTGACTCGGTGGGATCTAAGGGGATCTTATCAGTTGACTCCCCTGATTGAGCCTACTGGAGAATAGCCTCGTCTAGGAAGTCAAGATCCCAAATCAGTTGGGCTAGGATTGTCGATGTGACTTGGGATAGGTAGCACGTCCGGCCCATAACTTGATTTCACACGACTTGTAGTACGGATCGACATCACTACCCCAAAAGCGGTCAGGCATGGCCATCCTAAGATCGAGTTGTAGACAAATAGGAAGTCGGCGACCAGGAACGTAAGCATCCAAGAGGCCAAACGTGGGTATGTCCCCATCGTCACCTCCAATTGAATAGGGCCTTGTACAGTCACTAGCTCATTGTCCACGCCATATAAGTGTCCATCAGTGGACCTCATCTGACTCTTTTTTTGTCAAAAATTAAAGTAGGTATCAAGATACAAGTTGTAAAAAATTTCAATATCGATGAAAACTCGTTTCAGTTGGTAGTCAATGGTACCGTCCTAATCAAAGACAGATACAACTAGGGAGTTAGAATAATGGGCTATTACATGTGTAATATTATTGTCGATAAAACTAATGACATCAATTCTAACCCCTACCCTTGGTTTCTTGCTGCTAGAAGTCCTCTTTGGGCCATTCGAGGCGTTGCCCTTTACCGGCCTGGTTGTTATCATATTGACAACCCCGACTGCCACCCAATTCCTCTACTACTCCTGTGTATTTTCCTCTACCACCGCAAGAGCCTATCTCGGATTCCACAAGAATCTCATCAAATGTTTTCGATAGATCAGGTCTTCGATCTCTTTCTGCAATGTTCGATAGTCTTCAGTTTCATGACTCAAAGACCTATGGTAATGACAATATTTGATTTGGTCCCCAACCTCTGTGTTCCTTGGCACCTTTGGCCACTTTAGAAACTTCTCGTCTCGGATCTGCATTAGGATATTTGTGCGTGTATCAGTCAAGGGGGTCAAGTCCTACGGTCAAAATTCCTTCAGGGGCCCTGGTTCCACCCTTGATTGCTTGCATGGCCCTCAAAGACAATAGTTGTCCCCGTTCCTCTTCTTCTCATTTGTCAGCTTCCTCGGTGACTGGTCTGTGAAAGCACGGGCTATAACCTCGACCTCCCAGAAGATTTGAAGATTTTGGTGGGCCAGGTGCTTGAAAAAGTCTCCGAACTCTTGAGTGGCAATGAAGGCACTGAGCTTCACTTGGTTGATGAGCCCAAATATCCTTCGTGCAACAGCGGTAAAGCAGGCCAGGAAGCACTTCAAGCTTTCATCTTGTCACTGCCGAAGCCGGACCAAGTGCCATGGTTGTTTTACCTCCCTTCGACTAGTAGTGAATTGGGATAAGAAGCTGTCGACGAGCTCCAAAAAAGTCCGGATGGAGTTTGGCTGGAGGCCATAAAACCAAAGGCAAGCATCTTCTATAAGTATCAAAGGGAAGCACTAGCCCATGGATGCCTCGCCCAATCCCTGGAAGCTCAATAGCGTGCAAAAGTGATCCAGGTGATCTATCGGGTCAGTACTCCCATCATATGACTCAAGGGCCGACATTTTAAACTTTCAGGGGAGCAGCTGCACGCGGATTTTCACTGCAAAAGGTGACCTCCTTAGCTCTACGGCCGTTCCTCTAGCATCGTCCTTGAATACACGTTGCCATACCTTTTTCCCCTTCTCCTCCTTGCGGGAGGTGAAAGTGACCTTCTTGGCGTTGAGAAAAGTCCTCAACTCCGAGTGGTTTGGAGAATGGTGCGTGGTCGTGCGACTTCTGGCACATGGTGACCACGCACTGCAGGAGGCTTCGCCTTGCGCCGAGGGTCTCTAGTCGATTCGAGAGTATTGAGGCTTCCGCCACTCAGGGCTCTCGTCTCGTGTCTCGTGGTTTGGGTGACCCTCCAGCCGTGTCTAGGCCCTATTACTTGAGGCCTCCTATCGAAGCCGGACCAGGTGCCATGGTTATTTCGCCTCCCTTCAGTTGGGGGCGAATTGGGATAGGATGTAGTCGAGGAGCTCCAAAAAACTCTAGATGGAGTTTGGCTCAAGGCAGTAGAACCAAATGCAAGCATCCCCTTTGAGTATCAAAGGAAAGCACTAGCACATGACTACCTCGCCCAATCCCTAGAAGCTCAGCAACGTGCGAAAGTGGTCCAGGTAGTTTATCGGGTTAGTACTCCCATCATACCACTCAAAGGCCTGCATTTTAAACTTGTTGGGAAGCGTCTCCGCGCAAATTTCCACCGCAAAGGGTGACCTCCTTAAGTTTGCGGCCCTTCCACCGACATCGCTTTTGAATACATGTTGCCATATCTTTTTCACCTTCTCCTCCATGTGGGAGGTGGAAGTGACCCTCTTGATTTTGAGAAAAGTAATCAACTCTGAGTGGTTTGGAAAAGGGTGCACGGCCATGCGGCTTACAACATGTGGTGGCTGGGCGCTGCAGGAGGCATCACCTTGCACCAGGGGTCTCTGGTCACTATAGGAGTATCGAGGATTCTACCGTTCAGAGCTCTCGTCTCATATCCCATGGCTTGGGCAGCCCTTCGACAGTGTCTGGACCCTACTATTCAAGGCCTCCTGGGACCCAGTGTCATCGAGCCGCAGGGTCTTCTCAGCTAAGGGTTACAGTCTTTAGCTCTTCTTTTTAGAAGCTGATGCTTGCATTGTGGAGGCGGGAGTCCCCTGTTGTTGTGCATCCAATTGATTGTTGATCCTCTGGAGCATCCAGGAGATGTCTCCCATCTGGGCCGCCCGCTTGTCAACATCAGCCTTGGGATGCTCACCCACGTGGCTACCCTCGGAGCGGTCATTGCCCTGGGTGATGTTGTCCCTAGGCAGCATACCGGTTTGCGCTCTCGTGTTGACCATTTCAACTGTCAAGAGTACTGTAGTTGATAGTTTGACTTTTTAGTCGATTTCCACAAACGACGCCAATAATGTATCCCTGATTCTTAGGCTGTATTATGGTTTAGGGAGCATTCCACTCTTCCGCTGTTGGTCAAATTGGAGTGGATCCGATCTCTATCACTGCTAACCTGAAACCTATACACCACAAACTACATACAAAAAATTAAAAGATTGATGAGACTCACTCCCCAATTTATCTTTTAGCGTTCAAGTTAGAAACCTTTCCAAGAAAATAGAAAAATACAATGAGGATAGTAATAATGTAAGATTGCGCGTCAGTGCGGGATGTGAGAGGAGAACTAGCTCCTATAAATGCACTAGACGTGGGGTCGGCTTGGAAGTGTAGGAGGATTGGGCTCCTTTGTAATTGCATGTAGTCGGTAGCTCACTTGGATTGTACTCAACAGAGAGTGGTTAACTATTGGAGAAAGGACTGCACTAGAAAAGAGTGCTTGGTTCTCTCTTTTGCTTCTGTGAGTTTTGCTCGTGGGTCATTTGTCTACTCAGAGTTGTGTTTTTTTTCCCTCCTTGCAGACGGTGAGGGGACTTATAATACCTTACGATGATAGTTTTGGTGCCAAGACTGATGACAAGTGTTCCTTTAATATTCATCGGCCATTGAGCGTTGAAGGGCGCCACCGTATCAGATGTCGTCTTATAGCATTGATGCAACCGTGGCTAGTGGTAGCCGACAAGGGCTAGGTCTCCCCTTGCGTGGGTTGTTTGGGCTGCCGTTAGTTTTCGGGTTTGACGATTCCCCATGGTTGACCACCAACTCCATTGATTGAGTCCTGCTAGGCTGACGTCTTCTACGCTGCCAGACTACTATCACGGAGGTGAAGAGTTGACTTTTGCTACGATTAGTAGAGCCTCAAATGCTACCCCCTCAGGTTGGGCCATTGGTTTCCCATGTGCCTGTACACCGCAAGTGGGCTTTTTAGACTACCTCTGAGCTTTGCTCTTGCGCTGAGCCTTGCTAGCCAATGGGCTAACCACCGAATCACCCTCTATCGCGATTGGATCGGCCTGTGCCATTCATGAACCCATCAGATTTAATTTGAGATTATTTGACAACCAAATACTCTTAAATATGATTTGAGTATTGTTGAAAATCAAAGGACTTTCTGATTCTTTTTCGTCTATCTTTTATATATGTTAAGTAAATACTTGTTTCTAGTTAAATTTTTATGGCATAATGCCTTCGTTAGTTTTTTGGCCGGAATGTTTGTTACTTTGTTTTTTGAATCGGCGAGGTTAGTGGTCTTATCTCATTCTGATTTTGTTCAAAAAGTTTGTGTACATAACAATTTTGATTTTAAATAAAAAAAATTGCTTCCTTATTAAAAAATTAAGTTAAATTAAACTCGAAAACATATATAAATTCACATAAACAAGTTTGAATAGAAAATCACGATGAGTAATACTCATAATATTATGTTGATTTGGCATTTAATTTTGAAATATAAATGTCAACGAGGTAGATGATAAACTAATTCATCGCAACTATCAACCACTTAACTTCATTCATACATTAACATCATTAAAATAAATTAGAAGGGGAGCCGAAACCGTAAGACAAAAAAGGAAAATTTTCATTTTTTCTGTATCTTTTAAACTTAATTTAGAGTTGAAGTTCAAGCCTTGTCATTACCAATATTGAGACGTTAGGTGACGTATTAATGCATGGATTAGAGCCTTCATTAACGTAACCTATTTAATCGGATAATTAATGCACCAGAAAGAAAGAAGAGTTGATTGTTTATTATACTGAATAAAAAAGGCAAATTATAGTTAAGGAAATGGAGCTGGAGAGGCGGCTCCTCCACGGTAGTTGGACAAAGATTGGAAACCGCGAAACCAGCGGCGGAACCCGCGGGCCGCCCGCAGTTTCAGCATTCCCGACGCATAAAAACAGGAGTGAGGGGGAACACGGTGGTTTTGGGATGCCGATCAACCGGTTTTTATTTGTACGGACTCCAGAAAACCGGGAGTTTTTGCTGGTGGTGGCGTTGTGATTGTTCTCTCCTGCTGTGCGGCAACTCCCCCTTTGTATGTGGGGCCATGCACGTTTCTCTTGCCATCGTGTTGATAATTTTTCGGTCTAATTAATCTTTTATTTTTCTTCATGCCTCTCATTTTGCTGTCTTTTCCGTAATACAATCCTTTCTTCGACATGCTTATTGTGTGTTCTGATACGGAATCAGGGGGGGTCCTTCGCCTCTCCCGCGAAGGACGCCCCCCGGGTCCGTTCC